>ARYC01020448.1:0-43639 GCA_000711775.1 Oxytricha trifallax
ATATAAGAGCAAACATACAAAATTAATCAACAATTTGAATAAATGTATATTATAGATAATGAATGATTAAGTCTTAATTTCTTCGATTTTTAGTGATCTTGCACATCATAGTTCTAGAGAGATTGTCGATACTTCTTAGAGATCGGTGCTCATTGGAACTCTATTCTTACAGGCAAAAAATGTAGCTGATCAAATCGTTCTTAAGTTGCAATCTCAGGCACATCTCCATTTAAGTCAGCGATCTCAGTAATCACTAAGGACGGCAAACCTCCATTTTCTTCTTTAAATTTTTAATTAGTTTGATGATTTTATTAAATTAATTAGGTTGATTAAAACTTTTTAAGTTTTAATGCTTTCAGAATAATTATTAATTTAATCGTTTTACTTTATAGAGAAACTTAATTAAAAGTGTTTGATTTAACTTTTTATTAAAAATTGTTAATTAAAGCTCAACCTAATTAATTTAATAAAAATCATCAAACTAATTAAAAGAAGAAAATGGAGGTTTGGCCTCCTTAGTGATTAATGAGATCGCTGACTGAAATGGAGATGTGCCTGAGATTGCAACTTAAGAACGATTTGATCAGCTACTTTTTTTGCCTGTAAGATAAGAGTTCCAATGAGCACCGATCTCTAAGAAGTATCGACAATCTCTCTAAAACTATGATGAGCAAGATCACTAAAAATCGAAGAAATTAAGACTTAATCATGCATTATCTATACTATACATTTATTCAAATTGCTGATTAATTTTGTATGTTGGCTCTTAAATAGCTTAATTCGCTTTATCCCTCCTATTATAGTTTATCAAGGTATATTTTATCATTATTATAATAAAATATATCAGAAAACTAAAATGAGCGCTAACCTGTTGAGAAGAGCTGCATTACTTGGGTAAAGTCAATAAAAGTTATCATTCCAGCAACCAAGAAAAGTAGAGACCAGAGGCGCTTGTATTCAGTGGGAGCCTACTTATGACAACTTTGACTAGTCTAGCTTTGAGATTTAAATATAAGTTAAGTAGGAGGTTATCAAAGAAGCTTGCAAATAGAAGAGGAGGTTAAACAACCAGCCATAAGCATTAATAAATACCAGCCAAAGTTGACTATTAATGCAAAAAATGCAATAAAGTTTTCCCCTACAAGTCAACTTATAAGAGACACTTGAGAGATATACACAACGATATGCCAAGGTTAGATCTCAAGCATTAAAAAAAAGATGGGAAGTATGTATGTGAGTTCTGTGAGAAGCCATTCTCATACTAGAGACCTCAAAGTGCGCTTAAAGAAAAAGCACAATTAAAGTTTTGTCTTTATTCATGAACCTACAGGGAATAGATCCTCTAAAAGAGGAGATCAAGAAACCCAGTGGAGTCTCTTAGAGTTGAAGTCTAGAAGTAAGTTAAAATGAAGAAAGCAGTCAAGAACTTTCAAGTCACTGAGATCAATAAAATCATGGTTAAAATAGAGGCAATGAAGATTCCTATATTAAAAATTATTGACTTAGATTCTTGCCTAGAAAGCTACCTCACTCTTGAAGATAAAATAGAGAAGAGCATTACTGATGACTAATATGCTTACAAGATATATCCATTCAATTACTTCCTTGCTGATCACAAGTTCCAAATGGAATTTGCAAATGAGTATTATGCTCTTTAAAAGGCAAAGTTAAATGAGTGCAAGCATATCATCTAGCTTGATGCTATTTTACTTGGTAAGATCATGTAGCCTTCAGGCTTCCATTACTTGAAATGACATACAGAGAATTCTTATCTGACAATAGATGTCACAGATAAATTAGCTAGATAGTATAGCAGATAGTTGAGGGGATTGAAGAGCTTCACAAGCTACGTTATGTTCATAGAGACTTAAAGCCAGAGAACATCATGATGAACTTTCAGCCTCTTAGAGTTTATATCATTGACTTCAACAGAGCTCAAAGAGTGCAAGCCTATGCATAAGGAAATGTATACGGCACTCCTGGACATTTCCCAGAGAGAGAGGATTGGAGAGATGGAGACACTTAAAGGGATATCTGGGCTCTAGCAGTAATAATAATAGAGAGCGACATGCCAAGAAACGATTACTTTAGCTGCAAGGGTGAAAGAGATTCTAAGCAGAGAATCAAACAATATCTTGATAAAAATAAAATTAATGGAGGTCTCAGAGAACTTGCATACTCAACTATTATCAAGCCAAGCTAAGAGAATTAACAAACATTAAAAACAATCAAACATCAACTTAGAAAGATAAAATTCAGAGAACTGCCACATGACTCTAAGCTTATGTTTGTGTGAAATATTTTAAAAACTCGCTTGTTATACTCACTTAAAATACTAATATTTAAACATTAAAACCCTACATAAACCCTATAAAAACCCTAATAAGTATGCACTAATAGTCTACTTTTATCAATCAAAAACTCAATCAAACTACTGAAAGGGTTTTGGGGTTTTGAGTGTGATTTCCTTAGAACTGTTGTCAATTGTAGAAACCTCTCTAATCCATTTTATTTTAATGTAATCAAATTATAATCTGTTTTAATTTATCTTAATTTTAAAAATTATTTTCTAAAAATTCATATACAATGTTAAAATTCAAAATTTATATTATCAATTCCTAGGATTTAATTTCTATCTAATTAAGTAGTCTATATTTTCACTGATACTTTTGCACAATTTATTTACTTTTTTGTTTTAATTTTATCTGTCTGAAATATTTAATATTTACAATTATCAATTAATGCTCTAGGTATCAGAGGTTTGAAATTCGGTTATATCATTTTAATCCCTAGAGTCATGATTCTTTTATAGTGTTTATTTTTTCTTGCGGGACTCTCAAAACTTAGTGAAAAATCACTTTTATTTAAAAATTTATTACTTTAGAGGATAATTTTTTCACATCAAATAAAAATAATTTTATAACATATTTATCCACATTTTACTTAAAAAAATTAAGTATTCCATTTATTAATGATTATAATCTAGGATTAAATCTCTCTGTAAAAAATAAAGTATCATAATTTATTAAACCTTTAAAAACATACAACTTAAAGTATTTAACTTTCCTTTATAACTCTCAATCTTAATTTTATAATTTAACTAATTTGAAATTTTAGTTCTTAATTATTTAGGTTATTGAATTTTGCATTTTTCCCTTATTTATATTTGACCTTAAAATGAACTTTTTGTTATTTTATACCTTCATTCTTATAAATCTTATTTATGGATTTAAATTTGCTATTAAAATATTTCAAATTAAAATTTATGTATTTTATTAACTAGTTAATACACTAAGAATTAAAATAAGAAATTAATTAAAGATTGATTAACTACTGTATTTAATTAAATATTAACCCCAAAACACCATTTCAAATATTCTCTATAAATTATAAGTAGGCATAATGATGATTTAATATCGAAAAATATTGAAATTCCAAACTTCACTATTTAACTTATATGGTCTTCGAAGTACAGTTTCCAATGACCAGTAGTGTGGGAAAAAAGTTCGAATTTATTTAGGCCCCCCCATATTTTACCTTTTGGATAGACCACTGTGCTTAGACGAAGAATAGGTGGTCCTTATCCTACTTTTGACATCAGTGAATTGAGTTACGTCATTTGCAAGGTTCATGGGGCGCTCGTTTTGAAACTCACTCTTTTCCTTAATTCATATTAAAAATAAATTGTTAATACTATTAAGTTTAAAATTTAACTGATATGTTGGAACTCAAAGGAACAAGACCTCGTTCTTGTACAGTTGCTATAGCTCTCACTTCGTGTAAAAACGTAGACTTAATGTCCCTCTTGCCTTATATCATTATTTACAATCAGTGCATTAATATCCCAATTTTAATCGAGAAAGGATTTGGGGTTTTGAAGGGATATAAGCATTTATCGTTAAACTTATTTTAATTAAGCTAAATTTAATTTCATTTAAACAAAATAATTATCATTTTTAATTTATAGCTAATACAATTCAAATACAATAAATTTAAAATATATTGATATTTTAGTATAGCATATTATCAATTCTTATATTCATTACCAAAGCAAATCATATTTATTCCTCACATTTTTTTATCTTAATATATTATATTTTATAATCATATTTTTTAACTTGATAAAATAGATTTATAATTTATTGATATTTTTGAAGTAAATTTATATATAAAATAAAAAAAATCAAAGAATCAATATATTTATATGAAATAATCAATTTAAAGAATTTTAATATATATTTATATGCAAAGTTTGTATATTTATTAAATATTCTTTAATTGTTCATATTTTATTAAATTTAAAAATAATTCTCTTAGTATTTGAAGAATGCAAACAAATTGATCAAGTCAATTTCAATTTTCATTTAATAACTTTCACAAATTTTCCAGATAAAAGCCTATTCATAACTTATTATAAATATTTTAATTTCAATTAATTGAATTTTTATATAAAATTAAAACAAATTTAAAGTATATTATATATAGCTGCTTAAGTGTTCCGAACGAGATCCTCCCCAGGGGATACCAGACCGCCTACCATTCACTCCATACTCCTATTAAAAATAAACCATTTTATTTGAAAAATCACATCGCAAATGCTTAAATCGACTTCTTTTTTTATAAATCGTCATCATATAGTATATAGTGATAATTTTATATATAATATTTTTTCCTAAAGAGCTAATAAGGTATAATTTTTTGAGAATTAATGAATTTTTTGATAAATATAGAATGTGATTTAATTAAGTTTTAAATAAGTCTTAAAAAATCAGCAAAAAGTGAATATAAAAGCTTATAAGAGGAAAGTAAAATGCAAATATTTTAGAAAATTATTGTTGAAATACAACAAGATATTCTGAGTCGATAAATGAGCGCATGAGCGCTAAATATGTGCGCTCATGCGCTCATAAAATAAATAATCAGCCCATAGCAAAGGATTTTTGTCTTAATTCCGATTCTTAATTGAAGAACCTCCCTCAGCCATAATCCCTTATTTTTAATAAATTATTAAATATATCTAATGTTTTTAATAATATTTAAATTTACGCAATTTATTAAATTTAAAAGTTAGATCAAAACGTAATTCTCTATAGAGAAATTTAATTAGGATTATTATATATAAGTTTTAATTAAAAATTAAAACTATATTATTAAAAACATTAGATATATTTAATAATTTATTAAAAATAAGGGATTATGGCTGAGGGAGGTTCTTCAATTAAGAATCGGAATTAAGACAAAAATCCTTTGCTATGGGCTGATTATTTATTTTATGAGCGCATGAGCGCACATATTTAGCGCTCATGCGCTCATTTATCGACTCAGAATATCTTGTTATATTTCAGCAATAACTTTCTAAAATTTTTGTATTATACTTTCCTCTTATATTCTCTTATATTCACTTTTTGCTGATTTTTTAAGACTTATTTAAAACTTAATTAAATCACATTCTATATTTATCAAAAAATTCATTAATTCTCAAAAAATTATACCTTACTTACATTTATATATAACTTTTAATATTTTCAACGTCCGTCATCACTTTCAGTAGATTTACCTCCGTAGGAAAATAATAAATATATAAGTAGCTATTTTTTAAAAAAATATAATCATCTCTATTCATTCTATCTAAACGAATATATTGCTATATAACATTTAAATATTCTCATAGCATATATTCATCTATTACAATACATATTAAAAAGAAGATTATTCTTATATAACTTTCTAAGATTTTCCTCAGCTTCATGCTATTATTACTTTATACATTTATTTAAAAATATGCTGAATAAATGAATTAAAAATTTATATACATTAAAGCAACATATTATTATTTGATTCTTTTTTATTAGATTACAAAGAGTTAAATATTTTTAATTAAATTGTTTGATTAAATTATAATTAATTTTTTATATTCAAAACATAATATTTATTTAAACATTTTAATTAATTATTAATAAAATACATAAAAAATAGGTAAATTGAAATATATTGAAAAATTAGAAAATTTCATTATGGTTTTAACTGTCACGTTTTCATCATTTTATTATTTAAGATATAATTAGTAGTTTGATAAATATGAATCTCTGAGCAGTTATTTAAACTTAAAAATATTTATTTTAACTTGTATTAATGCATTTATAGTCAGTGTATTTTAAAGTCTTATTAAAATCAGTTTAAATAAATCTCTTATCGTTCAATATTTTTACTCAAAATAATATAAATTCATTAATTATGCTGATAATTCATTATTACGTTTTATTTATTTGTAAATGCAAGTTTCAAACTAAGAGACCTCTAGCATGAGAGAGTTTATTCTTTAATTTATCGTAGTCTCGGCCAACTTTCTTATAACAGCATTGTAATTATCGCAGTTTTATAATAGTTCTACTTAAGCCACTTTGACTTTTCAGTGATCAGTATATCTCAGTTGCAATTCATCTAGTTTCTCACTGTTGCATCAGAGTGTACACATCAAAGTAGAACGAGCTATCCTTTAATAAACAATCCACTTGCCAACTCTGGGATTATTATCATCACCCTCCACAGTGAATGGCTTCACTTCAGCGTATCCTTCAGTCATGGTGTATTCAATTCTCTTCCCCTTGTCTGCATAGGTTTAGTTCTTCCCTGATCCCTTTGCGTTCGTGATTTTGTCGAATGCTTTGGCGAATTGAGTTTTGAGCATTTAAGCTTTAGTGTGAGGTTTCAATTGCTTTTCTTTTTAATTATGAGTTAAAGTGATTTCATTTTAATTCTTTGTATTATTAAAGTATTAAATTTAATTTAGAACATAATAAAACATGACAGTTAAAACCTCAATGAAATTTTCTAATTTTTCAATATATTTCAATTTACCTATTTTTTTATGTATTTTATTAATATTATCTTTTAGGAAATCAATATGAAATGAATAATTATAATATTTATCAACAATGGAATAATACATTTTTAAATTAATAATTTCAAAATTGATTATCTTATGGTTAAAGTAATATTATGTGAAATATAATTTTTTTATCATGATTATTTTATTAGAATAAAACAATGCTTAATGCAAAAATAAATTTGGGGGAAGTTTTCTGACAAGCAAGGGTAGTTACTTGTTCCCTTCTGAAGATTCCTATCCCATAAAAATAATTATTTAAATTGCTCAAATTCTTTATCATACTATATTTTAATTGATTAAAATTTTATCATAAAATATTCTTTTTAATATTGTAAGAATATATTAGATTTGTAGCAAAGAATTAAAATTAAAATTAGTTAATTATTGATAACTTCAATTATATTTTTTGGAAAAAGTCTCCAAACCCTAGCAATATTATACTCACATGATAGTGCAATAAAAATGAGACAGTGGTTATTATTGCTATAATATATTGACCTCATCGACCAAGCGAAAAGAACTCATAATATTATTTTTGGGAGTTAACGAGAAATCAAAATGTATAGCTTCATGGGATTATTAAAGAGTTTTGCCAATTATAAAGTCCAGCTTAAATTGCGGGATCTACTGCAGAATCTATGTATTTTAGAAATTAAGTCATTTTAAACTTTACAACTGCCAGGATTCTAATATTTAATTTATTTAATATTAATACTTTTTCCCAAGTCGAATGTATTTAGAAAACAATGTAAAAAATTTTTAAAAAAATTATATCAAAACCCCATGATTCTTTTAAGAATGAAAATAAGGCTTTAAATAAGCAGAGCAAGTTAATTTCTAAAATAGAAATAATTAGAATTATATATTGATTAAAGATTATCATCTGATCAGAAATTAAAATTGATTCCAGAAATATTAAAAACATTAGTAGGATTATTAAACTTTAAAACGAAAACCATCTCTACCAATTAAAATTAATTTTAGGCCATCTCTAAATATTTTATCCAACAAGAGAGGAAGCTAAACTCAAGCTAGGTGGATCATCAAATGTAGGGAATTCTTAGGACCCAGACCAACTCAAGGAGTGAATAGCTGGCAGATTGAACCCCGCTTATAGACACTTTAAGCGTTCGTTGAGCCCAGCAATCCCCTACTTGCCCTCAGCAGGTATTAGTATAGTAGAAAGCTCTATTAGAAAGTCCTAAGTGAGATTGGTACCTCTCCTAGCAATAAACTTTCTAATTTAATTATATCGTTGGAAAGTAAAATATTTTAAGAAATATTATTTAATGCATATTCAACTTTTGGATTTATTATTTTTATGAGGTTTACTTAGAATGCTTTTATATGATAAATCCTTGGATAAATCAATCTGAATAAGTCAAATTTTATAATTAAACTCAGTTGCGTTTGCCACATGTGAGTATAGTTTGTAGTTGGATAACTATAGTCTGATGAGTCCATATTCTTGCCATACAAAGATCAACTGCAAGCTGCTTGTCTTGTGTTGTTCATTGATCAATTTTAAATACGTTTATTGTCATCTACAGCCAAATAAATATTAATTTCTTATGAATTTGTTCAAAAAGTTTGATATATTATAAAATGAGGATTAATTCAATGAAATGTAAACTCTCTAGGAAATTAGTTTTTATTTATTCTACATATGCATGTGTATTGAGGCAAGCATTTTAAACTGCTTCAGCGGGGATGACTTCTCCATTTGTTTGAACTTTAATTTCGACTTTATGTTCAAGTGGATGAGGCATTTATTGAAAATAAGGGGAAATTATTATTTAAAAATCAATTGTATTCTTTAAACTAGTATTTGGAAAGTATTTTTCAAAGCCATATTTTAGCACAGCTAGTTTGTTCTTCCTGTATCCTACAAATCTTGAACCATCTCCAAAATACCCAAATCTTCCTCATTTGTAATAGATGTCTTAACTGATTTGTATTATTAAATATAAAAATATTGGCAAGGCTTTTATAACTTACAAATTTTGATGAAAAACCAGCTGTCTAATGTCTACCATTAATTTAATTCAATTCCTATTTATTATTATTATCAATTTCTTAAATTCTCAGTGTTATTTTTCATAATTCTGTACCCTGAAAATCTCACTCTAGTACCTTTCAAAAATTATCTAGATGCCATCTTGATTTATAATAAAGAGAGGTAATCAAAGAGAACTAAAATTTAATATTTTTTGGGTAAAATCTTACGCTCTCATGGTTTTCCTTAAGTATGGTCTACTTCCTTAATAGAGATTTTATCGAAATTCCTGATTTTGTTATCCATTTCATACTTTATTATAAAATTTTCATAAAGTCTTTTAAAACAATTACTTTTCATCCAAAATCCCCTGATACATTCTTATAAATTATTAAAATTATATTACTTAATTAGCTACATTTAATTGTAAATTCTAAGTACAAAAATAGTTCATTGATTTAAAATACTTTTTTTAAAGAAATTTTTAATTATAAAAATTATAATTATAATATTTATTATTATTTGCCTAATATTTATTCAGCATATTTACTGAATATATTTATCACACTGTTATTTATAAAAATAATTAATTTAAAAAAGAAATAATCATTTAAATAAAATAAGAATGACTTCGCTTGCAGATTAAGTGCCAACTCAAGGAATTGATTTTGGATATTGTGGTGCCCAACAAACTATTACCAAAACCCTAACTCTCTAAATATAAAATAAAATTGTCTTTTTCACATGCTCACATCGTTAACTATGAAGTATTGAAGGAAATCTGCCCATTTTAAGTCAGTCCCTAATAAGGTAAGATTTAAGGACTCTGTATCATTACAAATGTACAATTTTTATTGTTAAATTTTCAAGAAATTATGGCTTTTTAAGCATGTCAAATAACGAATATTACAGGCATCATAATGGCAAAGCAGAAATAGGAATATTTATTATCATTTTCATATGATGAAGCCAAGGTTATCATTGACTCAGCTGTATTTAAATTTACTGGATCTTATGAAGGCTCTAAAGTATAAAAATTTAGTGCGATATGAAAATAACCATTTTAAGATAGAAAAATTGTAAAACAATAAAAAGTTTGATTTTGAGACGATTTTGGTTTGGAAAATTAGCAACCAGTCGAAAAGATCAATGAATTTATAATAAATTAAATTTAGTATGAAAAATTACTAAGGCGTGATTCCATCAAATACATCATTTAAAATAACACTAAAATATGAGTGCGAAATAATATAGGGGGGAAATGAACTTAACTTCTCTTCTCTTGGCCATGCTACTGGATTTAAAAAATGTATACTTATAAAATCAGTTCATTTTTGATAAGTTTAAATTAGAAATTACACAAATAGTCTTTTGAATATAAATAGTGAGAGTGATTTACCAACCTCCTTTTAATTTATTAATGACAGCAAGAATGTTTACTCATTCTCAAAAACAGAGTGAACTGTAAATGAAAAATCCTCTACTAGAATTATTTTAACATTTAATCCCAGATAACAGTCAATTACTACGAGAGAGTCTTTTGCATTATGAGAAATTAATCAATTCTTTATGTTGATTTAATAGGTGCTTGTTATGATATATTGACAAAACCTATCCCTCTTATACCAAGACATGTTGATACTTTATTGTAAAAATTTTAGTCTTGATCATTATGGGTATCTATAACAAATAAAGTAAAGGATAATATGGCGAGGATAAATAATTCGAACTATTTTACCGATTATATAGTGGCAGATTAAGTGAAGGAAAGATCTCGAGAATAGACAATAAGTATCCTTATGAAATTAAAATAAATTGGCAACTACTTGAAATAAAAATGTGACAACTGGAAATCTTTCAGATAATCCTTTCAAAGTAAGTCTACCCTAGGATTTTAATGCTGCAGACAGCACTTTCCAATTTGTTGTTAAATTCCCACCTTGTGAGCCAAATAGTTACTTCTTTAAGATAGATCAATGATTAGTTAAGCTTAAAAATGGAGCAAGTCATAAAGTAAAGAAGATGATTTAGAATAATACTCTTGAGCTAAAAGTTCAGCTGAATAGACAGCTAGTAAAACAGACATGATGAATCAAAGTAAGTTGATGGTCTCCAGTATAAAGTACCAAAATATAAACTGCTCGCCTTTTGATCAAGTTATAAATACCTCTAAAAATTTGTACTCTGCTCTGCTAAAACCATAGCTAAGACACAGTTATAGTTCTGGAACTAAAAAAGGTCTTGTGTCATAGTTTGTTGTACCTAAAAGCCAAACTACGATAGGAGATTTAACAAAAATAGAAGTTAACTATGCATTCAAAGATTCTCCTCCCACTACTTTGCTATTTAACAATAATGCAGGATAATCCATAACTGACGATTTAGATGATCTATTTCACAGATTTTAATATTAATGATTGATAAGTTAATTTTGAATTTAATAATTTTTTTAAAAATAATTTAATCTATATTTTAATAATAGTAGACAACAAGAAAATAAAACTTCCCTAGAATCTGTAATTGGATAGTGTGAGTCCAACCACAAGACTCATCGAGAGACACACAGCTATGTATGAAGTCAAAAAAGCGTTTGAAGATCAAAAGGAAGAGTTCTAGAGGTAAAAATTCGAAGCAATATTAACTATTTTAGGATAGAGGATAGATTGAAGATGAGGGAAGGTGAGTTGAGTGAAAAGGATATATTAATTCAAGATCATCTCAATAAATTCAGTATCTTCATTGCAGCAACATGAAATGAGGAGAAAGAGGATGTTGAACAGGCATAGCAAGAAAAAGATGTAATTAATTATGAGTAAATTACACAATTATTAGAGAATTAAAGAAAAGGAGTAGGATATTAACAGAGGCAAAGTAGCACTTGATGGCTTAACTGAAACTTTTAATTTTAGTTTTTCTTAATTTAAGCAAAAGCTGATAAAATTGAGAGGAAAGTCAAGACAATGAAGAAGTTTTAGACATTTTTGGAAAGAGTCAAGGAGTAGATAAAAACCCCAAAATCCATTCAGTAGTTTGAATGAGTTTTTTATTCATAAAAGTTGACTATTAGTGCATACTTTATTAGGGATTTAATAGGGGTCTATGTAGGGGATTGGGGTTTAAATGTTATGTAAGTTATTGTGTAATAGAAGTGCATAATCTTTTTTACTATTCACTCTAACAGGACTTTGGCATTATCGGCCAACTTTATAAACTTAATATCTCCTAACCAACTTATCATTTGGTCAATTGTCTGTTCTGTGGTAAGGCATATCACATTATAATATAATTGCTTCTAGTGCTCATATATTCCACTTATATCACCATCTATCCAGTCCTCCCTCTCTGGAAAGTATTCAGGTGTACTATAAACATAGCCAAGACAAGAAGATTAAACTCTCTGTGATCTATTGAAATCTATTATTACTACTCTAAGAGGTGAAAAATCAAGCATAATGTTTTGAGGCTTTAAATCTCAATGTACATATCCTAAAGAATGAAGCTCTTCTAATCCTTTGCAAACAATTTTAAGAATAAGAGATAGATATCTTCAAATCCTTTAATAATAAATGTAGTCTCTTAATGTCAGTTATTATAGAGGAAGTCAAAAATCTACATGATCTTGGGCTTGCAGAATTCAAAACCCCAAATCCTTAATGAGATTTATAAGTGCTTTGATTTGTAGGAAACTTGTTAGGGGATAGGGTTATTAATAGGTTTTAATGTGAAATATATAGTAAATGTATTTAATTTATTCACTCAAAATGCACTTTGGAGTCATGTGGAAGAAGTCTGAAGTTTATCTTACTTAACTACAACTCTAACTGCTCTATTTATATATCTGATCTTGAGTTTGGTTTTATTATTATTGACTCGGCCATTTGTTTCATTGATTGAGATACTTTTGTTTTGTCAATAAATTGCTATATCATTTGTTTAGCATCCTTCTCGCACCTTGGAGAGTGGTATTCATTGCGAGACATATCGCACTTTATTATTAAATCTGCCATAGCCCACACATCCCATTGAAAGTTTCCATCTCTCCAGTCTTCTCTTTTTGGATAATAGGCGTGAGTTCCCATTACATTTCCAAGTCTTGATACTTCCACTCTTATAGCTCTGTTGAAATCAATTATTGATACTCTTACAGGTAAAAAGTTCAGCATTGTATTATCAGGCTTGAGATACCTATGAACAAAGCCTAACTTATGAAGCTCTTTGATACCCTGAATAGTTTAGGTTGCTATTAATGCAAGCTATTTATAATTTATCTAATCAGTTATGAAATCTCTGAGGGTCATTTCAAATAGTGGGAGTCTAAAAGCTACAGGTGATCTTTGGTAAGGAGAACAGCATCTAGCTTTTTTAAGCATTTGCACTCTTTAAACATTGCCTGAGTGAGTACTTTATACTCATTATTACTGACACAGATTTGATTTAGAATCTTTTTTCAACTTCTATCTGTAGTATTAACAAAATAGTGGCAAGTAAGTTTTTCTGATCTCTTTTATTTTAAAAAATTGGGGTTTAGGTTTTTAGTTGTATTAGTTATTGTTGTTGTAGTAGTTGATTTAGTTGTTGTATTTGTTGTTATTATTATAGGTGAAGTAATTGCTATTATTGTTGTTGTTGAATGAGTTGAAATAATGATGTCTAAAATCATATTCTTGTGTTAACATACTCCATATTTAGAGTAATATAAATCAGATTATGATTAAAAATTAATATTCAAATCTAATATTGGAATAGTATACTTCATTTAATACTTATCATCACTAAGTAGATTGTTGAAAGGATATACTTAGTATGCATAATAATTATCCTTAATAACTTTCTTGTCATATGAATCCTCTAGAATTAGGTAGCTTTAGAGAGAAGTATCTAAATCATTTTATGCAAGTGCTCGAATTTTCTTGTATTATATTTTTGTCATGATTTTAGTGACCTCTGATGCTAAAACGTTACGTGCAATCCTCACATACTCTGATCGGCTTGCTTGTTAAAGATCAGCAACTTAAAGAGGCTCCCTTGCTTCTCTTTTGTTGAGCAACTGTAGTTGAGTGTCTTAATCTTCAACTTCTATTTCTTTCTTGTGTGTTTTTGATGGATGCTTCTTTAAGTCTCTTGTATGAAAGTACTGCTTATGGCACTCAAAGCAATCATACTTTCCATCAACTTTGTCGTGCTTTAAGTCTACAGTAGGCTAAGCTTCCTTATAGACCTTCATATGCCTGACCAGCTAGATTTATGAGTGAAGTCTATTTCACACTTCTCACAGAAATATACTTCAACTTCTTCTGTTTGTATAGGAATTTCATTAATACCTTTCTCCTCCTCTCTGTCTCCCACACACTTGTTTGCCATTTATTTTCTATTATTAATTCTATTTAAATAACAGAGACCTCAAGTGATAGCTCTGGTAGTTCCTTATGAGAGTTCATCTCACAGCTATCACACATTTTATTGCTGCCAAAGGTAAGTCTCATTTAGTTTGATGGAATGCTGCTGTTTTTCTTAAAATGTTAGAGCTTATATTTAAATTTGAATTTAAAATTATAAAACTGCCTCTATAACTCAGAACTCATAAGAAGGCTTTGCAACCCTATAAGATTTAAGACAGGCTTATAGAGCATTGGCGGAGTAAAATGAGCACTAAGAGACGAATCTGCTCTAAATATGGGTGAGAAAGTAACCATTTTACTATAAATAATAAGTTGATTACAGCACATACCGATTTAGGAGGTTCACTTAATTAGGTACTTACTGCTTTAGGAGGTATTTTGTTATTTTATTATTAAATTTAGGGTGTTCCTAATTAAGAACAAGCATTAATTAATGCTCCTGATTAAGCATTAGCATTTTATGAGTTGCTCCTAATTTAGTACGTACCAATTTAAATTTAAAAATATGGAATTATAACGGTAGAAATTTATATAAATCCCTCAAGTTTGAAACCAGTTCTCAAAACTTTCTCCATATCCTTCTTAGAGGTTGACCTCCTATAGAATGCCCATATTTAATACTAAGTTTTACAGAGGTATATAATTAAAATCAATAAACTTTAATTTGAATATCATTTATTGATCTGTAAACAAGATGAAGTCAATGAATGATGCAATGAAAAGAGTGCAAGCACAAGAACTGATTCAATTTAGAAGCAAGGAGGATTCACACCGCTACCTGGTGCAGCAAGGTAATGAACTCATAGTAGCTAATCTTTATTATGTAGTTGGCTTGTTCCTGCAACGATGGAAGGCACCAAAATTTCATTTCTAAGAGCGATACTCTGCGAAGAAAAGAAAGCATTGAAAACTTAAGATGTAAAGTTTGCAGAGATTCCAAACTATCCAGATTTCAGTGACTAACTTATATGATGATGCTATGAATGACCCAGAGGTTTCGCAGTACCTGCCTACTAAGAAGCAGTTGTCAAATAAACTACTTGAAAGAAACTATTTTTTTGGTATACTTGCAACAATTAAAGGGGATTACTTGAAAGAAATTATTCAAGAATCTCACAAGAAAAGGTACTGCATCTCTTCAGAAGATAAGGAAAAACAAGGGATCAAGATAAGCGAAAGCTGGCTATCAGAACTACAAAAGCACCCTTATATTTCAAGTAAGCTTTTTAGCTTAATTTTTTAGAAAAATCTGGTACTGGCATCTTCTTGATGAAGGAATAGAGCAAGGTTCACAGAGAGCGAAAGTCGCAGACAAAGTATGAAGTTAGCAAGAGACTTTATTCAAATATTTAGCCGCCAGAGTCAATGAACATAGATGCTGGAGCTGACAACAAGAGAAGAAACCTTGGAGGAGGGAAGCAACAGAAGAAAAAAAGAAAGAGAAGCCAGCTCTCGAAAGAATTTTAAATGTGACTTATATATTCATTAACTTAACTAAAAAACTTATATATATACATTCACTCTCCCTTCTTTAGCACACTTTTATGCCAGCCAATTATCAACTCTATTAGCTAAACTTTTATAAAATCGACTGTATCGATAGGTAGTCATGCATCAGGTAGTATAGCGGCAGTTTTTTATAATGACTTTTTAGTATACCCCAGTAGAATTCAATTCCATTGAACTATGGGCTGTAAGGCATGTTGAACACTGGTGTTATTCTTATTTGTTCATAACTCTTTTTGGTTTCTTTTGTCTTATAAACAGAAAAATTATAAAAGGATAGTATAATATCTTATTATGGGTACTTCTCTCTCAGCTGCTCTAAGAACTTAATATACTGCTCAGTCTTAATTGAGCGAGGATGAATAACATAAGTGTCCAAAACAGCATCCTCTCTAATACCTTCAAGAATTGCCATTGTTTATACCTTGACTTTCTAGTCATATACATCTATATATGCCTCTTATACCAAGACTTCTAGATGAAAGTGTTGAAGGTAAACACAGCCTCGTCAGCATGTATAAACTTAATATTATTCTATTATTCTCTCTGCATTTAATTATAAATATAATTTAAGTTGTTGTTGTAAAATGGCAGAGTGAAATCAATCACTCTCTTGATACGATTCACACCTTTGTATGAGATGCCATTTCGTTTATAAGTATTTGCAACAGACTATGCAGAGCTCAGGGAACTGGCGGTGAAACATAGTAGCTCGTTGGTCGAGAGAGAGGTGAGCCCAATACTTCAAAGTTTTTCATTAATAAGATAGTCAATATGCTTCTATAGAAACTTTGACTTCCTCTAAGGCTTAGAATTCAGCTATTATTGCTTTGGTTATGCCGCTATAAGGCAGTGGGCGAATAGTTGAAGGACTTCACAATAAGAGCAGTGGAATTGACTTATAATTGAGTACTGATTTGACTTATTCACAGTATATATCACATTCATATCGCAGTTTAAACACTAAATCTATATACTCTTCATCATAAATAGACCCCAAAAGCTTGCTATTTTGTCTCGCATTTAATTAATAACCCCAACCCCTAACAAATTCCCTACAAATCAAAGCACTTATAAACCTCATTAAGTGGTTTTGGGTTTTTGATTGCATATAGCTTCATTATAAATCTGCACAGTCTATCCCTTGCTTTAGTAATAGCTTAGTACTCATTGAAAAATTCCAATTGAAACTTATTATCTGATTAAAATAGTTGGATGGATAATCATGTAAGCAAACTGTTTATCAGTTATGACCTTTTACTCAAACTTTTCCACCTTATAAGATAACTTTCCTTACATTCTTTAAGGCCAATTACATTTAAAATTGGTAGCTTTAATGCTCGTATCTTCAGAGTGATTTTCATTATCTCAGAAGCAGGGAGGTTTCCCTATACTTTAATTAGCTTATTTTTTTCTAAACTCTTTGCTCCAGTGATTCTAAGGGGTTTCCTGGTTTTCTTTTTTAAAGGAAGACATCTCCAGTCTTAAGATCTGTGATCTCAAATTTTTGCCATGAGGTTTTTCGAGGGGAACTTTTAGATCCCTTGAATGATTGCATTACTTATTACAGTAAGAGCAGAAATATCTTCCATACATTTTAACATGCTTCAGATAGAGCTTTGGCTTGTTTGAGTGCTGCTCTAAAATATGACGCTTGAGAGCTGATTTATAGTGAATAATTTTTTAACACTCTTCACTTAAGTGTGATGCCTTAATTTCTTTTTTTCTCTTCCTCCTCATAAACCATTTTTTGCTACTTCGCATTGAATTTCTTCTTAGCTCTGCATTTCTATTTAATAACTGAATTGCTATCAAAAATATGAGACCTAAGGTTAGAGAATTTCAGGTTCGTGCTAGGTAGATTCATCGAAATTCTCAATTTTCTTTTGATTCATGAAAGAAAGCTTTTGCTGGCTTATGTCAAGCAATGCCGCTTTTCTAAGTAAGTTACCGCTCATTTTCATACTATTATTAATTATACAAGCTATTTAAATTCTACCTTTATACAAGAGTAAGAGCATATCCTCAAAGGTTTTGAAATTTTAAAGAGATCAGAGTGAGAGAAATTAGTTTTATATTTCTTAACACTAGATATAATTTATATACAATTTCATCAAATTTATTTATTCAAATGCACCTAAAAGTGTGGTTGTCCTCAATTGTTCTCATAAAATTAGGAGGGGAAATTTTAAAATTTATTTTTTTTAATGTACCATTTAATACGGTTAGGAACTTTAATTTAATTTCTTAATAGAGTTTTCAATAAACAATGAGCACGACCTAGTTAAATTTATTATTTTTAGGAACAATTTAATGGAGAAAGTTTAATAAAAATAGAAGTCAAACTCTAAAATTTTCAGAAATTTCCTCCATATTTATCCATTTATCTGAGTTAACCTCCCAAGTGGATCTCCTTATTTATTAGGAATATATTTATTAAGTTAAGAATAGATATCCATAATTTTAAATAACATAAACATTTATAAAAACTGGAAGCAAGATAGAATATATGAATGATGCAATGAAGAGAATTTAATCTCAAGATTTAATAGGAAAATTCCGAAGCAAAGAGGACTTCTATAGATACCTGGTTTAGCATGATAAACTTTTAACTTATACTAATATATTAAACATAGGTGGATTGTTCTTGTCAACCCAGGATAAAAAAAAAAAAAATTTCATTCTTAAAAGCATTTCTAAGCGAAGAGAAATAGTATTCAAGACTAATGAAATAAAGATGATAGAGATTCTTAAATACACAGAAATATCAGTAAAAAATCTCTACCATGATGCTATGAGTGATCCAGATATTGCTCTCTACTCTCAAATAAGTTGACAGAGAGAAACTTCTTAATATCTCCTGAAGAAAAAGAGAACAAGGTATTAAAATTAGCTATACGTGGCTGTTGGATCTGCAGAAGGATCCATTCATTTCAAGTAAGCTTACCCTTCTTACTTTATAGAAAAACCTGGAACTACTATATAAATGATGAAAGAGCGCATCAAATTAAACAGAGAGAGAGAAGTCTCAAGCAAAGCATGAACAGAGTAAAAAGACTCTACAAAGATTTATAAAAGCCAGAGGAGATGAACAAAGATTCAGGAGCTGGCACTAACAGTAGAAACTTGGGCCAAGCAAGCCTTAAGAGTAATAAAAAAAAGAGAAGCCAAATCCCTTGACGGGTAAATTTAATATGTGAACTTATTCATTCGTTTAAATCTAAAACTTATTTATATACACAAAATCTCCCTTCTCTTGCGTATACTTTAGCTTTATCATCGTTGATTCTCTTAGCAGCACTTTTTATAAAATCAACTGTATCTATCTTCAAGTCATCCATCAAATGATCTAGTAGAAATCTCTTGTAGAGTCCCTTCAATAGCTCCCAATATAATTTAATTCCATTGAATTGAGGGCTATAATTTACTTTAAATACAAGTGTTATATTTAATCTTTCATACTCCTTCCTTGAGTCTTTAGTTTTATGGACTAAAATGTTATCAATAAACAGAATTATCTCTTAGTCCGCATACATGTCTCTGAGTTATTGCAAGAGCCCAAAATATTAATTAGTCTTTATATAACGAGGGTAAATAAAAAAAGTCTCGAAACCACTATCTTCACTAATTCCACCAAGAATAGCGTGAGTATAAACCTTAACTTATTAATAATATACTTCTATGTCGGTGTACCTCTTATACCAAGACTTTGATATAAAGGTATTAAACTTGAATACTGCTTCACCAGTGTGAATGTTTTCATATATTGCTCACTCTCTGCATTTAATAGAATATATATTTAAATGATCCTTATAAAATGGAACATTAAAGTCAATCACTCTCTTTATGCGATTGACTGTCTTGTAAGATATTCAATTCACCTTATATACGTTAGCTATGGATTAATCAAAGATTTGAAGCTCAGGAAATTGGCGATGAAACATCACAGCTCTCATAACCAGAGAGTAATGAGCCCAATATTTAAGAGGTTATCTTAAATAAAATAATCAATATAATGTTGCTAAAATTTTAAAGTTCTTCTAGGCCTATATTTAAGGTGTTATCTCTTTAATTTCAATGCCAATAAAAATGAGACATAAAAGTAGCTGGAGATTTATGAAGCAGTCTTGCTATAGATGTGTAATTAAGAATAAGCTTGAGTTGATCACATTAATCACTAAATCCAAAACGCAGCTTAAACAATAAATCTATATACTCAGTGTCATAAAATGACCTCAAACCTCGCATATACTCACTTAAATTACAAATATTCAAACCCTAATACCTTACATAAACCCTATTAAAACCCTAATAAAGTATGCATTAAAAGTCTACTTTTATCAATCAAAAACTCAAATAATCTACTAAAAGTGTTTGGTTTGGGGTTTTGATTGCCTAATGATTTATTGCAAAAATATATCCTCCACTTGACACTAAAAACCTTATCAATTTTAAATTCCCATGAAATGTAGCAAAATGTAAGCATGTAAAACCCTCTTCTCCCTTCGATATTGATTATAAAATGTTTTAATGATAATATATATTTAAAAATTTCATTATAAAACATATGGATTTATCCATTAAAATTGAGTTTATTTATTCTAAGTAAATTTCTCTTCTTTGGTTTATTTTTCTTGACTACCAGTGGTAGATGTTGTTATTCTTTTTAGTATGAAAAATTGCATAAAATATAGCATGCTTCTTCCACGTTTTTAAAAGCTTCATAGTTAAGAGGCGAGTATCCCAACCTGTTAATATCTAAGTCAATTTTTCAATTCAAATTAATTGTACCAATCTTATTAAATATAATAATTTACTCCTATTTCATTTATGAAACAAAATTGATTCAAATTAATAATTATGATCGATTCATAGTCATATCCAAATGCTATTACAAATCCCCAATTTCCTGTATCTGAATATACTTGAATATAATCTTTTCATCTCTGAGTTCGTCTTTGGAAGAGTCGAACGTCTCAAATTAGACCTTGGCTTCTTACTTATATTGTTCTAATTTTTAAAACTAATGCGAAGTATATTTATTCAAGTACTTTTAATCTTGCTGATTATAAAAAAGGCAGAAAATATTATGATTATCCAAAATACTGCATTTTGAAAATATGAAATTTCCTTAGAATTATTGCAATATTATTATGAAGATTTTTTTGCGATTGATATCTTTGATAAACTTGTTTTAGCATAATAAAATTTCAATAGCTTTTTTTAAAAAAGAAATGTTGAAGAAGTATAATTCATTAATATTTTTTATTTTTTACTAAGCAATATCTAACTTCCACTATCGTCCCTTGCTCTAGCTGTGCCGAGATTGAGCTCCTCCTCATTCATAAAATCGTAGGGTGTACGAAAATCTGAGACCAAGTCTTAGCTATTCGATTTTTATGAATCTGGCGTACTCAGAAGTGAAATTTCCTCTTTAATTAAATTGCTTTCAGTAAAATATAACAAATTAAAGAAATAATAGTTTAACTATAATATTTATATAAACTTTGCTTCTTTCATTATTTTCTTGCATTTTTTAAAACTTATATATAACATTTTAATATGCAAACACGAATATTCTTCGCTTTTTTTATTATTGGATAAGTATATTATAAACATATATTATGTTGTTTAATTTATGCTTAATTAACTATTAGTATATGGTGAGTATAGGTAGTGCTTAAAACATTCAAGAGCAAGCATAAATTGTAGATTAATCATCTCTTTGATAATTATAATAAATATCTATACTTTAGAAAAAAATTATGTGATATTTTATTATATAATCAACCTATGAACAAAGAAGTGAGAAAATCATAGCAAGCTGACATGAATAAAGAGAGGAAATTCAAAAGTCAAGTATTTTCAATGAGTTTATACGAAACTGGATTGCAGCCACAAATGATTGAGAAGGACCTTATTAAATTCTTTATGAAGGCACTCAATTAAGTCACTACCGTATTAAATACAACCGAAATGACTGCAAGATACAGCTATTGAGCCCGTTCCTACGAAAGTATCATAAACGATGTCAAATTCTTTCACTTGGCCCTGATTAGCAATTAGAAAAGCCAGTTCGTGACCTGTTGAGGTAGAACCTAAAAAGGTTCTTGTTTTTATATCATGTTGTATATGAAAAGTATCTTCTTCTATTCTATTCGATGCTATTTCTCTGCCAAAGTAAATCATGTGATCTTCGTTATTTTAATTATCATATATTAAACATAAAAATAATTTAAATGATTAATTATGTAAAATATTCAAGCAATAAATTATTATCGACTACTCAATAAGTGATTTCTCCATTCCTTAATTTCAATCTTCTTATTGAAAGGAAATATTTTAAATGACTCAATTATCTTAATTTACTTTTAATGCCTATTTTGGGGGAGCCAAAATCTGAACCAAAGATATGTTTTATAGTTTAAATAAGTTCTCGTACCTGCTCTAAGTCAAATTAGAATCAGAAAACACGAAAAAACTATTTTGAATTGCAAGAGGCTTCTCTATATTGCTGGAAAAACATAAACTGAGCCTCAGTTTTATCATAAAATTACATATATTTTTAATTTTTTTAATAGATTTTAATTTCAATTTATACACTTCTAAACTATATAACTTACTCTAATTTTTGTTAATAAGACATCTTACACGAATGAATTTATTGAATATCACATTTTTTATTGAAGATTATTATTTTAGATCTTATTATATCTTTTAAGATGTCTTATTAACAAAAATTAGAGTAAGTTATATAGTTTAGAAGTGTATAAATTGAAATTAAAAACCATAAATAAATTAAAAAATATATGCAATTTTATAATAAAACTGAGGCTAAGTTTATGTGTTTTCAACAATATAGAGAAGCCTCATGCGATTAAAAATAGCTTTTTTGTGTTCTCCTACCCTAATTTGACCCAGAGTAGGCAAGAGAACTTATTTAAACTATTTGGTTCATATATGGGCCCCCCCCAATTTTTCTACAAATGCCTTCAATACTGAATTTAAAACTCTTGTCTAATCTAAAATTGAGAACAACTTTGTCTTGACTATGATATCTAGTAGCTCTTCATAATAATTTAAAAGATTAAAGATTGGTAAAATAAATAATTAAAAATCAAATTATTTATTCGTAAGTCTTGCCACTGGAGTAAACATCAATTATTTCCTTCATTAGTATAGATTTGCAAAGTATTCATAATTTATAATAAGTAATATATTAATTAATTTTAATACTTAATCTAGAAATAAGTATTCGTATTGATCAGACTCAGGTGGAGATGGACCACTCACATATAATGTAGGTTACAAAATAATATATCTTTTTTCTTATAGTGGTCCTACCTGGTAAGACCACAGGTGCACCTGGACTGGTGATTCTCACTACCACAGGCAGAGGGGACTTAAATGATAAAAATGATGATGAACACGAAGAAGATGACAATGAAGATGAGGAAGAATAGAATTAATCAGAGAGATTTCCATTTTTGATTTAGATAATAAGTTTAAGTATTAATGTAATAAGAATAATTAATAATTAAAAGTTTTCGTATTATAAATTATAATTTTGTGTACAGCATCTTCGTTTGGTAAGTTTACATACACTGAGTTTATTACTTAACTAATGACATTTATTTACTCTTTAATACAAATAATATTCATTGCATATAAACATTTTTCATTAATGGGTTCTTTTATATATCTTTCAATGATTCCATAGGTTAAACAAACAACAACTCTCTTTTGACACAATATATATGAGCCAATGTCTATAGATCGTTTGAGCAGAAATCTAAATACTTAAATTTCTTGATAAAATGCACGAGATAGCGAGAAGTTGAAGCTACTAATTTAGACTCCATCGATTAATTATTAATAAATAGAATAATATCAAGTTAATGCTGTTTTTTATTGAATTAATTTAACCACTAATTAATCAGATACACATTTTAAGGTCATTTTCTCTTTGAATTGTACTATCTATACTAATAACTATTTTTTAACTCCACTAAACTCATTTTTGAGAGGGTCAGTGGTAGTTGCAGTGTCTTTCTTCCACTTGTGAGCCATCTCCAGTATCTTCAAATTCTTGTTTTATTCCATAGCTTCATCTGGGAACAAATAATCGTAGTATTCCTCCCAGCCACCTTATTGGTCTTTCACTTCCTCGTCAGTCTCTTGATTGATTACCTTGACTTTTCTTCTCTTTTTAACTTTCTTGGGCATTTTAGATCTTACCTGTTTTAATTGAGTCATATCACCAAGGGTCCTCTCTTTAAATCTAAGCCAATTATCAAGAATCATGAGTCTTTCTTCTGTAAGTTCGGGCGTAGGAGAGCCATACTTTCAAATGCTTACTATTGTTTAACAGTCTTTGATAATAAAAATAAATTATATATTATAGTGAATACACTCGAAATTTAATTAAATAGTTATTAATAAGTCTTATTTGTTGCACAATTATACTAAGTAACTTATATTAAAATACATAAAGAATTGTGCATTTAATGATAAAATTATATTAAAATGAGGCATAAATCTTAAATTATATGTAATCTGCTATTATTATTATTATTTCTATACTTATTTTTTTTCTCTGTTTAGAAATATAAATTATATATGAATTGCTTAAATTAAATCTTCACCAGATTTAATTGAATATTATAAAATATTTTGATATTTTGATCTCACTTTTTCATAGTCACCTAATCTAATTTCAAAGTCCAAATAAGACTACCATACCTTCTCTGTCATATCCAAGATGTTATTAGAAATTGCTAGTTGAATTATCCATAATTAAATAATATAAATTCTACCATGAAAGTTGAATATATTATTATCTAAATAATAATTTACTAGTTTATAGATCTCTTTTGCTCTATCCACTTCATCCAATTAATTCTCAAAGTCTGCATAGTCAATCCATATTGATGAATTTTAAGAGAATATTTAAATTAATTTATTGTACATTGTTCTGCATCTATCCAATTAACCTAAATGCATTTCAATCTATGCATAGGCTTTGAAAATTTTCTATTTTTGGCATTTACCTATTGATTGCCCTAACTTATGTAATCACAATAAATTAATTAGAAAATCTCTGGCTTTTTTAAACGTAACTTTTAAATCGGGTAAAATTTAAACACAGACTAATACTTTTCTGAATTTATCGAAATTTTTCTATCTGAGTAGGAGTTAAGCAGACATTATCCAAAGTTATGAGAAGGTAAGAAGTTTATGTGATATCAGTTCAAACAGTAATCTCTCATAAATAGCTTATGCTCTCTCTCTCTACATTCAATGCCTGTAACTCTTCGAAGACTGCGTAGTTAATCCATAAGTATAATACATTAAAATTGCTTATATTTTGATCACATAATTAAGTAGAGAAGAGTTTTAATTATTTAATTTATGAATAATAGACATAACTCTTCCAGTATCTCTTTTCGAGAACAGATGTTACATTTTATAAAGCTCTCTCATAAATTTCTCTAGCTCTTTCTATAATTCCAGTTTAGTATAAACAAACCACAAGTCATAGTCATTGACTTGATTTTCAGAAGATGCCTGTTTCAAATATATAATGCCTTAATCTCTTTTTAAATATTGCTATTAATTAACATGTAATTTATTGTTGCTCCTTTGCATTTTAGCTTCTAGAAAGTGCCTACTTTTAGTAAGTATAACATCCTCCATTTCTTCTCTACTGCAATATTACTTTTCGAATTCCAAAAAATTATTGATACAGTCTATTTGGTCTCTCCTTAGGCAAATTATTTCATTTTACATTTTTAATTCACAGATGTATTAAGAGACTTAACATACTAACTTAAGGTTTATAAAGATATTTCAGTAAAATTATCGAGAGCATATTTGTAGATAATCTTGGCTCTTTCATGCTCATGGAAACGTATCTCAAACTTGTTGAATTAGATAAAGAAATTCTCATTGAAAGCCATAGGACCTAATTCTGTGAGAGCTTTCTCATAGAACAATCTTGGTTAGTCTTTGCTGTGGTGCTAAACTATGACATTTATAATAGCTTTCTTTTTTATAATAGTAAAACACAGAACAAAAGGGTATTTATAATCAAATAAATAGTTTACTCTTCGAATTTAGCTGCTTTGATATAATTATTAACTCTAGGATCATCATCTATGTAAATTTATATTGAAATTAAAGAAATAATGCTTAGTAATAGTTGTATTATAGTTTATATTTCAAGAATGATTCTACATTTGTCCAACCATCCATGTCTTTCTTTAAATTTCAAATAAGCATTCCAAGCGTTTTCTTGAAGCTCTCAAGTCATTTAATCCTCAAATAATTTTCTCGCTCTGTCTAATTCACCTACCATTACCTCCATGTAGGAATACTTGCACAAGAACAATAAATTCACTTATATAGAAATAGTAATTTACTAAGTAATTATTTATATATAATTTATCTACTCTAGGAGATGCTTGCAAGCAAGTTCCCAGTCATTTCTAGTATGATTTATAAACTAATTTTTCATCAATCTTTGCGTATTTCAACCATAGAGTAACATGCTCGAAATTAACTATAAATTAAATCGAAATTATATTATATTTTTTGGTAAGGTCATTAATCATTACTCAAATTTAAAATCTACATCTGCAGTCCTCTCGAAGACGCTTCTCGCTCTATCAAACTCCGCAATACTGGCTTCTCAGTCCGCATACTTAATCCAAGTACCCATTTAATGTCTCTATTTCTTGATGGATTCTTCAATCTACTCCCTCGCCCTGTATTTATACTAGTTCAATTCATCAAAATCCTTGATCACTTGCTGAAATGTCTGAGACTCATCAGTTGGATAATTGAAGAGTCTCTTAGAAGCTGCTCAGCAGTGATTTAGATCTCAGCTGCGATATAGTTCTTGGTTTGAGGCATTCGCATGATGCCCAAGTGCTGGTTAGGCAATGCAGTCGAAGTTTAGTTGGCTTGTTACTCCGCCTAGAAAGCTAACTACTTCTAGAATTTGTTTATTAATTTAATTATAATTATTATAATAGTTGTACTATTAATATTACTATTCTTTTGAATTAAGAGAGTCAATGTTTGACTTGTAAATGAAATTTAAATATATAATAAAATCCAATCTTTCCAATCAATCAATTTTTTATCAAAATTAATTAAGTTTTTATACATTATTTTGACACTAAACCACTTTATCTACCTATGCATAATTCATTTTCACCAATACTAATATCCCTTTTTTATCTAAACCTATTTATTAAATTCATATTTCTATTTCAGAATAAATTTAATAAAACTATTCGTCTTTATTTATACATTCCATCTACATATTCTAATTGCATGATTCTCATACTTCTCATAATTTATTTGATAATGATCTATGATTTTTTTTAAAATTTAAAAACTATAGATATATAAACTTGTTAGCTCATTTTTAATATTAAGATTATAAATTAGCTCAATTATAAATTTTATACTCTTTTCGGTGTTAAAATTAACCTGAATATAGTCAAAATCTACTCCCAAGTTGTATGTATGAAAGTTCGATATACTCTTACTTTTGCAAAGTTCATAAGCACCTTGAAAACTGGTGAATATTTAAAATTCTTCAAATTTTAGATTCTTCTAGTAAAAATGAGCAAATGTTATATACAATATCATTAATAAGAAACAGTGAAAAATGGAGAGCTTATCAATAGTCGAAAGAGAAGTTTTTATCAACGATCTAATGAAATATGCGTTAGAGGAATAAATGGAGGAAAAAGAATACATTTGCCCATATTGCAAAACTCCTTGTTCAACTTCATAGACATGAGTAAATCATTGGAACAAATCCAAAACGTGCAGATTATATCACAAGGTCCAAAGAGTAGAAGACTTACTGCAAAACTTGATATGCTTGGGATGCGGAGTTACTTATTTTGACAATTTTTAATTGTAAGATACATATGAAAGAGTGCAACAGAGTTGACAAAGCCTCAATACCTAAAAAGCAATTAATATATGATGAAAAGGTTCTTGATAAATGAAACTATGGTGAAATGAGATTTTAAAAGTAATTGTTAGACCCAAAATAATCAGAGTTACAACAAACTAAAATAATCAGAGTTGCAACTACCAGAGTTTATCTATTAGTGTAAGAATTGGATACATTAGTGCAAAATGGATAAGCTACTTCAAATTGTAGTTCAGTAATGGGCTGCCAATCAAACTCAGGTCAGATATGAGAAATGATTTTCTCAGGGATAATTTAAAGATTACGATGTTAAAAGTGATTGGCTCTTTATTTAAGATAGTTGTCCAAGATAATCCCTGGAAAGGATAAAGGGAACTCCCTTATTAATACCTATCAATTAAGAGTCTAAGACAAATTCGATTAAATTAGATTTAAAAAAAAGGCATCATATTCTACTGGAGCCTCTTCAATACTTAGAAGGATGGAATTTAAATCTTAAATGAATAAGGTTATGAGTACTAAAGACACTTGAATGGATTAAACTCACAAATAAGAGAAATTTAATAAATAGTAAATGTCCACAAAATTCTATGGAGTATTGTTTAATTGGTATCAAAGGCAGTCTATATGCAAGCATAATTGATAGAATTCCAAATGAGATAAAATCAGAGAGAAGAGAGCACTCACAGAAACCATAAGAATTTTGGGACGACATCATTAATTGGTTATTCGGATAAGAGTGCAGATTAGAAATTTTCACAAGAAAAAATTCAAATAAAAGGCATACAGTCCATATTGGGAATGAGAAAGAATGGGAAGAAATTGAGAATAGCTAAATTAGTTTGACTAATTAATTAACACAATTAATTTATCTAAAACATTTAATTTAAATAAATAAGTTTTGATATTATCAAATTAAGTGAGAATTACATTTTATATACAAAATAAATTTTATTTAATAATTCAACTCTTATTTTAAATATACAACTTTAGGGTGTTTGTTTTTTTAATTATACTTATATTAGTAATATATTTCATCTCTCAGACAATCTTTAATTTGCAAAATAAAATTATTATAGATCAAATTTTCTTTAAGTTTACTGCATCTTTAGCATGATTAAGACAGCTAAAAATCTTTTCTTAATCCACTAAAATAAGTATTAAAAATCTGATTACTTAAATTTTTTATAAATTCTTCTCTGCTAGATGACTAAAGCATCTTTGGTTTATTCTTTTTGATTGATGCAAAGAATTTTTCTATTGGAGTCAAGTGAAATTAATACGGACAGAGATACATGACTGAAATACAGAGCAACCTAAACTTTTGGAGAGTGATTGATAAGTTGCCCTGTCCAAAATAAAGACTACATTTGGTCTCCAGTTTGGCTAATTTTAATCTAGATAGTCAATAATCGAATGTATAATGTAAATCACTGTACTTCCATAAATATTTCCCAATATTAAGAGTGAAAAAAAAACTCTTCCGTCACAAAGTACTGCTGCTATCATATTGACATTATATACTCTAACGAGCTAGTCATTGTAATTTCTTGTGTCTTTTTAACTCCAGTTTTTTCTAATATTAGACTAATTCTAGATGTTACTCTCGTTAATATTTATCAAAAGTTTTTCATCATTCAAATACTTGAAAAAGTTGTAAGCTACAATTTATCTTTGCTATAAGCAATCGTTACTTTTAGTTCTTCTGTCAATCATATACACCTTCTTATATAAAAAACTTAAATCCAATGTCATGGTATCTCTTTTTTTTGACATTTTTATTCCACAGTTTGAATTAAGTTCTATTGAACTTGTTTTGCAGATTGTATTTGCATCAATTTAACAAAGCAGAGTTTATAACTTATTTGTTAATTCATGTTTTGAAAAATCTATTATTGCTTTAGCACAATTAGAATTAGTCATTCTTTTGTGAACTAGTTCCAATAATCTTATCAATCCCTTATCTGCTCAGTTTAAAACGTCTCATTAACTACTTTTTAGAGCACCCGTGATCATGAAACAAACTTAGAATTTTTTCTATACTTTACATCTCAGTATATTGGTTTAATTATTAGGATTAATTGCTAACTTTAACCTATAAATATATTTTTTTATTTTGAACATGAATAGATAAACAACTTAAAAAGCTTAATTTTTCGGAAAATGTCCTAAACATGGATTTTCTTAGTTTCTTTGTGATACATACTAATTTAGCTTTATTTTCTTTTTCTGACACTATTTTCTTTATAACATTAATTTTGCAGTTTAGTTATTATCTGCATTGTTTAATCAATTTATTCTGAATTTAAAGCATTTAATTCCTAGCTTTCAGAACAATTCGAACTAATAATTCGCCTTGGATCAATAATAACAGTTTTATATATTTACCCTTCAAATCTCGAACCAAGGATTTCCTCAATAATCCGAATTTTGAATATGTTAGTGAAACTAATATGAAGTTTCCTAAATTGTACACTCCTGGTACAATTAGGCAAGTCTTCTTCAGAATTATTTTCATCATTTGCAATATTATTAGAAACCTCATAGCCATCATCATCTGTCAAATACAAATTATTTCCTTAATCAACAAATTTTCTTATGTCTTATTGCATATAAGGGCACTGTATATTACTTTCCATTTTATATTTTTAAAGATAACATACTTAATTTTAAAATTATTTCTATATAGATAAATTTCTATCTAATAGAGTAGTTTAGTTGGCTACTAAATGTTTTATTTCTATTAGAGAAATTAATTTACTACTAACATTTATTATTTAAGTATTAATTATTTATATTAAATATATAAACCCCAAAACCCCAATACATATATGCGTGATAAATCTATAAGTTGGTATAGTGATGATTTAATATCGATAAATAGCGAAATTCCAAACTTCACAATTTAACTTATTATAGGGCCTTCAAAGTGCAGTATCCAATGATCAGTAATGTGGGAAAAAAAGTTCGAATTTTATTTCGGTCCCATACTTTACCATTGGATAGAGCACAGTGCGTAGATGAAGAATATGTGGTCCTTACCCTACTTTTGACATCTGTGAGCTGAGTTGCGTCATTTGCAAGGTTCATGGGGCACTCGTTTTGAACCTCCCTCTTTTCCTTAATTCAAATTTTAATTAAATTATTAATACTATTAAATTTTAAAACTTAACTACTATGATGGAATTCAAAGGACCATAGTCTCGTTCATGTACACTTGCTTTAGCTCTCAATTCCTTCAAAATCATAGACTTCATGTCTCTCTTGCCTGCGGTCATTATTTCCAACCAGTGCAATAAAATCCCAAGTTTAATCGAGCAGGGGTTTTGGGGTTTTGAAGGGTTATAAGCATTTATTATTTAGCTTATTTTAATTTAGATAAGTTTTAATCGATTTATACTTAGAGAATTATCAATTAATAATCCATACAAATCATATTCATTGTATTATGATATTTATAATTTATACATAAAGTATTTATAATATCGATATTAATTTTCATATTAATAAGCAAATAATTTATATTTCTCAAATTTCTCTATTTTACTATTTTATATTTTATCCTCATATTTTTTGCATAGAAATAAGAATTTTTAAGATATTTATACTTTTAGGTCAAGATTTGTATTTAAATGATATAAAATATAACAATCTTTAAATTTAACTTATTTCATCTTTTTATAGCATTATTATATCAATTCTTATATAAAATGCATTTTTTAATTTTAATTTATAGATTAATTAACATTTTGATGAAATTTTGAATTCAATCATAAGAAATTTGAGAATTGGAAACAAATTGATCGCTGGTTTTTCAAATTGCATCTAATGTCATTTACAAATTGATCTCAAGCCAATCTACTTTCATTCTCAAATTAGAACTGCTCAATTCCAAATATTTGAGATTTGACACAGTTGTAATTCTAAAATCCCGAGAATATTTCCTTTTGCAATTGACAAATATGAAGATTGAATCTCAAAAATATCTAAATTATATAAAAAAAATAAATTATTTTTTTAATAAAAAAAACCAAAATAAAATTAAAATTTTTATTCGAAAATTATAAATCAATAAATTTATTCATATCATTAGATACTTTTAGAATTGATATATTTTATATACATTTATTGAATCCATATTTAAAATTAACCCAAATATTATCTAAAAAATAAAGCAGCTTAAATGTAAAAGATTAATTATTTTATACGAATATATTTAAATGAAATATAAAAATAATAGTAAAGAATTTGTTTATAATTTGTTTATACATAAACAATAAAATTTATCTTGTTTTAATAAAATTAAAGTTAAATATAAAATTAAAAATAGATCTAAATCATATAACAAATTTATTTTAAAAAATTTATTGATATAAATCTGCAATATCATTAAATTCTTTGAAAGCTTGAAGTATTTAAATATTATAAATCAATTCATTCACTTTACAATTGTTTATATAGGAAATTTAATATAAACTGCTTATAATTAATCTTTTTTATATAATAGAGTATAATTTATTTTATGATCATATTGAAAATCAGTCTATTTTAGGTCTTATAAATATCATTTAATTACATATAATGAAAGTATAAATTAACAAATAATATAAATTTATATATTTTATATTTATAAGTACTTACATTTGTAATTTTTATATTGCTAGAGAAAAATTTTGATTTATTTTATTGATATTTATATTTGATTGAAGAATATTTTAGTTTGATTCTTTTTTTATTTCACTTCAATGTATATTTGATTTAAGAATTGATAGATTAATTTAAGATTGAGCAAACAAATATTTTGAGAATTGAAGTTTGATTCTTGAATTGAAATTAGATATCATTGTAGAATATTTTCGATTTCTAAGTTGCATTTGCAAATTCTATCTAAATGTGATCAATCCAATTTCAAATTGTCCATTAATTTTACCTATAAGAGTTAAAAAAATTTTAAAAAGGAAAAGTACGAAAAAACTGGATCCAAAGAGTTTGGTACCTAGTAGAACACTACCCACTGGCCAGGCGAGCGCTATAAGCAGCGTGTTCATCTCAAGGGGGGTATTCTCTGGATTGCTCGTTACGTTATTGCATAGAACATGGTTTTTAACACACGTCTAGATTGGCGGCGAATAACAAACTCTGAATCTACAAAGGTACGCTGCCCTTGGTGTCGGCATTACCAAACTCTTAGGGGAATATAACTACGATTCAAGAGACACTGCAATTTCTAAATATTATTTGATTTATTAGGGTTTGATTGATTTTCTTAATATGCTTGATTAAGTTTATATTATTAATTTAATTTGAAAATTAGGGCTAAGGATTCCGGTCTGTTACTGCATAATTTTATAAAATTGAAATTTTTAATTTTATTTAATCTTAATTTATTTTTAATTTTTAATTTTTTACTTTCTCATAAAGTAAATACAATTTTTATTGTCCTAAATCCATTGGACTCCAGCATTAATAAGTTTATTATTATTAAAAACTTATTTTTAATTAATTTGAGGCATATTAGGGTTCACTCCAAGAACCATTTAGGGCATTAAAGGAAGATTTCTACTTCCTATTTAATTTTAATTCAATTTGAATTAAATTTTAATTTTAAATTTATTAAAATTTATCTTATAATTTTAAGATCAATTATCTCAAATTTTATTATTATAAATAAATTATCTACTTTTAATTTTATATAAAAAGTTTGAACATTTATAAAAATTTGATCATAGAATATACTTGATAAATACTTTTACATTTATCATTCAGCAATACTTTATCCATGTAAATTTGATTATCAAATAAACTATAAGTTTAAATAAGACAAAATTTATTATATAATAGTCGATTTTTATTTGATTTCTTTCATTATTATAAGTGTAAAAGCTGTAAATAGTTATTAGAAAAAATAAAAATTATTTATTTAAATATAAATTAAAACCTATTTTTATTTTATTTATTTCTCTATAAGTTTACATATGTATATTTAACAATTGTAAAAAATACTTGAAATTAATTTAATTGAAAATTATTTGATAAAATTTAATTGATTTCTTATAAAAATTGCTCTTTAATTAATTTTATATTTTATTTAAATTTTTTCTTGTTCAAATACAAATGAATAGTAAAGTTGGCTTATTAATTCTAAAGCTTTTATGGGAAATAAAACTTTAAGAAATCTTGATATAATGAATTAAGTCTTATAAGGAAAAGTTTGACATAAAGTTTATTAGTAAATTCTTATGATAAAAAGGCTTTGAGTATTATCTTATATGATTACGATTTTTACCACTAATAAACCTTACTTATTACTTAAGTTCACATCTTTTTATATAGTCACAAGTCTTTAAGTGAGATAGATTCCAAAGCAGCAGTTAAGACATGATAGTAGCATCTTCTTACAAGATTCTGATTAATTCTACTTATATTCATGCCAAGCTCTTTCATAAAGGCAGCCCAATAACCTCTATAAGGGTTAACTTATCATAACTTACTTTGATTAAGCTCTAGTATTCAAAGGATTCAAGTCTCTGTTCTTAATCCAAGAGTACATAAGCTCTGCGGGAGCTAGCCTGTAATGATAAGGCCCAAGAAACATGAGTGGTAATTTGAGATTGTCATACTTTGCCATTACTTCTTAAGATCTGTGATAGGGAGCGTTATCAATCATGATAACAGTATTCTTTCTCCACTCCAAATCTATATCATCTAATGTAAGTGCAAGCTTGCACAAGAAGTACATAAATGAGTGTTGATTAGTTCTTCCCCTGTTTACAGTGTAGAACAACTCTCCAGTACTTGACACTCCAATAATCAAGTTCATTTGACTAAGCCTCTAAGATTTTGTAACTCTATTCTTAACATAAGGAGCTGTCCAGCCTCTTCTTCTCTCATCAGTCTAGTGCAATACTGATTCATCAATGTTAATAATTCTCTTGCCTTCACAAAGAAAGAGTATGAATTGTTAGGCTGCATACTAGCGTTGAAGCTTACTACTGTTATTGTTATGAAGGTTCGTTATCTACTTAACTTACTTATGTGTCATCATTAGTTCATTCTTAAGGAACCTTCGAATCATCTACTTTGAACAGTGAAGCTGGATCTTTGACACTAAGCTTTTCTGTATATCTGATATTTAGATAGGCACTTAGTCATAAGTAAGCATATTCACAATATGAGTGCGAGCTCTGCTGTGCAGCTTCTTATACTTGCCTCTATTAACTTACTTAAGATTCCAAAAGTTTGCTTTTTTTAAGGGACTGTTAAGGTACCTTCTTAACTTATAGTATGAAATGCCAAGCCTCTTCATAATCTGCTAGCAGTTTAGCTTTTCAGACATCCTTAGTCTTTGAGATTCCTGAGCCAGCTTTAGCTCTTTTTGCTGCTGCTCCTTTTCTTTCCTCATGATCTTGAGTTATCTTCGAGGCACTATAGCTTAAAGCTAAGTATGCTATCCAAAGACTGGAAGTGAGTCTTTCATTTTATGGTTCTCTAATACTTTCTATTCTAATTTCTTCATATCAATTAAAGGGGCTCTTTCGAGCATACCTTAAGGTTCTAATTCTGATTAGGTATAGTCAGTGTAGATCTCAAGTGTGATCTGGCCAAGAGTCTATATTTAGTGGCCATCTAGTAACGATTCCTTAAATCCTCCTAGTTTACTTACTCTATAGGTTTCCTTAGGATCAATAATAAAGCCTTTGAAATTCAAAGATTCTAATGAATCTTCCAGATCATAGTAGTAGTTAAGCATCTCTCTTTTACTTACAGTCTCTATCTCAACATCAGCAACTGTAATGTTCCTTTAGTATAACATATTGGTTGTTATGTAATCTGCAGTATTGCTTTCATCATCTGTTTCACTACTTGAGCTTCGCTCACTATCTGAACTACTAGAGCTTTTATCTTCTTCCTCTTATTGGAAAAATTCAACCAGCTTAGACTATCTCTTTTTAGAACTTGATTCCATAAGTTCAGTGCTTAATTTCCTAATAATGAATTACTTTGGTGCTGGTAGGAAATCCGCATGCGGAAATCGGATCATGCTGAAGGCATTTCATAATAGTGAAAATGACTATCTCATTATAGTAACAGTGCTGTCTTCATGAGCCAATATTTGGCTATTTAAAACGGCTGATGGCACCCTCCTATTAGAATTTAATGAACCAAGCGTAACTTACTGGCATCAATGTTTAAGAACTAGCTTAGAAGTGCAAAAGCAAGAAAGAGCTCTACAACTTTCTCACCCAGGATTGTCGGGCCTTCTTACCCAAGCCTGATTCAACCAACATTTACTTCTTCAAGTCCATCATAAGAGCAAAGAAGGAGGTAAGCATCTCTCCTTAATTGTAACCGTCTTCATAGTACATCAGAAGAGAAGACGTCAAAGTGTCCGCAGTGCCTCACATAGAGGGACTTACAGTCCAGGACTTCCTCGATTATGCGAGAGACATCCCCAGACTACTCAACTTTCTCCCTGATGAGCGAGACTGGGTCCACTTAGACAGGCAATGGATCTGTGATTTGCTCTATACCTTAGACACCGACGGTGTCACCAACATGATTCACGATGCAATGCTTTAACGGAAAGAAAGGCTTGAGCAAAGCAGAGACCTAGTCATTGAAATGAGACCTGAATTTGTTGACGCACTCTCTAGATGCCTCAGCTTCAGCAGTAAGTTTACTCTCTTTACATTTCCTTTGTAGCCGAGAGAGGCAAAGCTGTGAATCTCATGAAGGACTCATCTAAAAGAAAGAGAACAAGAGATGAAATTGAAGAGGTGAAAGATTATGAGACAGCCTTGAAGTCAGACAGGCAGCTCTTTCTATAAGAAACTAAGAGGCTGAAGCAAGAGCATGATAACTTGGAAAGTGAAGTACTTGACTTACGCAAAATGAAGGAGCAAGCTATGCAAGACTTCGGCTCTCAGAATCTGGAAGGGCAGGTGCAGAACTTCAGCCTTTGACTTCTGCTGGTCTCTATTCTCATCAATTCTCTGAACACTACTAATAGAAAGAGTTAGAATATGGTGAATTCTTTTAGAAATTAAGCTTTAAAATCATCTTCTTTATAACCCCTCTCTTTAGGGGTTCCTATGATCTATATCACTTTTCAAGTTTCTCTTAATTTGAAGCCTTCTTCAACCAGGCTTCCATACTTTCTTCGACCTCTTCATGCTCCTTGTAAGTTTCACTAAAAGACTTGTCACTGCAACTCCTCCTTACAAGTATAACTCACTTTTCAACTAAGTCCTTAATCTGCTCTGCCTTCTCATAAGCTTCCTACTTCTCTTATTAGTCTATTTCTTCCCTTCCTTGCTCTTCAATCTTTCTCTGCCTGGCTCTTAAGTCATCTCCTCATATTGGCGCCTCACGCCGTTTTTGAAGATCTTCTCAACTTCACTAATAGGCTTGTCTTAGAGCACAGGGTTCTGGCTCATCTTCTCTAATGAATTCTATGATAGAAGGTTAATAGAACCCTAATTTACTTTGAGTGGCTCTTCAGCCAAAGCTTCAGTTTTCATTTCCTCTTCAGAGGCCTTCTTTGCTTCCTCGATATCCTTTTTGGCTCCTATAAAAGAACTTTCTACTTTTTCGACTATCTTCTCCACTATAGCCTTTACAACTGCAACTTAATGATCGATGGCTATAATATATTCAGAAGGAACTTCGGGCTCCTTTGCTTGATCAATAATATCCATATCAATAGCTTCTTATTTGTCTTACAAATTAAATTATACTTCATTGAACTTTTTGTCTAATATAAGGTCGATCTCATTCTACTCTTCATAAAGAAGCTACTCAGCACTATCTTTGGAGTTGAGTCTATACAAAACTCTTTGCCATCTGCCCTTAGTATTAAGCCTTCCAATTCTTCCTATAATCTGCTCTTCAGACCTTTTAGAGAAGACATCTGCGATTATGAGGTAAGAACCTCCGTTCTAGTTGATTTCATCATTCGTCTGAATGTCAGTCCCTCTTCCATGAGCTTCATTCAGCAAGTATATTCCATATTCCTTTTTCGCATTCTTCATTAAGTATCTGCCTTCAATCATGGATTCGATATTGGCGGCTTGCCATCTGCTTAAACTTGTGAAGTCGTAGCCCGATCTCAAAAGGCCTATCTCTATTGCATTATAGTTAGTTGAAGCCACTATTAGAACTGGGGAGTGGCTTAGCTGCTTATTATAATTTCTTTGATCTTAGCCAAGCAATCACTCTAATTAGTGCACACAAACACATCCGGGTATTGAGTCTTTTTATTTCCCTAGAGTTTATCAAGAGTGGGAAATACTACAGGTGTAGCTTGAAAAGCTAGCTTTAAACAGTTCTCTTAAGTAAAAGAGAGATTGCTTCCAGAAAATCCTATCACTTAATGAGCATGCTGAAAGTACTCAAGAGAGTTGATTATAGTATCAACAGAGCCATCAAATATAATCCAGTCGTACTCGTCCACTAATACGTAGCTTTGCTACTATACACTCACAGCCTTGCTGTTCTTTTGCATCTTCTTTAATTAGGGCTAAGTGTAGAAATAGATGCCAGTATCTTTGGCAAAGAAGTTTAGATTGCAATTAAGCTATATTGCTTTAATGACTCTCTAGTATCGTTTGAAGTCTCTTTGCACTAAGTGCTCATTCTTGCTGAGTATAAAGACTGATATTTAAGTTTTAAGAGCAATAAGGATTGCTAAAGCAATGCATATTAGGGTCTTCCCATTGCCAATACCAAAATGAATGAAGTGATTGCTCTTAAGGTTGTCACAGATATAGTTTAAACATAAGACCTGAGAGCAGTAGAATTTGAAGCCTAAATTTTACTCCAAAGTTTCTAATTTGGCACTTACTCTTAAGGTTCCTTTGGAGACCTGCTATTGAATCTGGATGGTACTTGGTTTTATAAGTTCTCATTCTTGAATAGCTAAAGAAAATAATTAACAGCCTTTTCAGAGAAGGCTTCCATAGTCCTTGGCAATTGCATAATTCTATCAAGGTCAGAGAAGTCACAGTTTAGACAGTTGTCAATAGTGTGAATGCTTAACTGTTCTACGAGATACTACCCCCACCCTACACCCTACCACACCCCATACTACCCACCTACGCACCCTAAAAAATACCCAATTTCATATCAAATTTTTTATCTACAAGGTCTAAATCGATCTCCTTCATGAAATCTCGACATCAAAGACCCTATTTTATATTTTAAATATGGTATAATATCAAATTGCTTTATTTCCATAATTGAAAAACTTCTTCTTTAAAATTATTTTTTTACTTATAATAAGATATTTATATACTATAGTAGGAAAAATTTTTATAAAATTATTTTTATCCCCTTAAAATCAAACTCCAACTCCGAACATAACTCGAAGAAATAGTATGATTAAATTTTTATGTTTTTTTATTTTTTAATTTATAAATATTATGTATAAATAGATCTTTAAAATTAAGAAAAAAATAAAAAACTTTAAAAAATTTAATCATTACTATTTCTTCGAGTTATGTCGGATGGAGTTGATTTAAGGGATAACAAATTTTATTAAAATTTTTCCTACTATAGTATATAAATATCTTATTATAAGTAAAAAAATAATTTTAAAGAAGAAGTTTTTCAATTATGGAAATAAAGCAATTTGATATTATACCATATTTAAAATATAAAATAGGGTCTTTGATGTCGAGATTTCATGAAGGAGATCGATTTAGACCTTGTAGATAAAAAATTTGATATGAAATTGGGTATTTTTTAGGGGGTGGGGTAGGGTATGGGGTAGGGTATGGTGTGGGGTAGGGGTGGGGTAGGGGTGGTGGTATCTCGGTAAGAACGACTTAACTATACATTTTTCTCGACTTGCGCATTCACAATCAACTACTATACTTTCTGATTTGTTCAATCTTCCCTACCCATTATTGATCTCTGCTTTGCAGTCTTGAAGCAAGGCATTTCATAAAATGCACCATTGAGACTTTGTCGATGACTTCTTGCTTTTATAAGAAGGTTGCCCTTGTTGAAGATATGTAGTCTTTTAAAGACTCTAAGTAAGGGGCAGAGCATAAGGCACATATTCTTACAAAGTACTCTGTATACTCTACAGGAATGTCTCTTCTAAGGTTCAATCCACAGTCTTGCTTAAGCAAGATAATAAAAGGCACGTTCATTATAAAGAAGGAATTTGGTATTAGTTTGATGACCTAAGGGTCAATTGAAAAGTAGTGCCATGTTTAAGCCAAAAGCTGAATGATGCCTGGATTAGAATCGTTTAGCTTCTAGACTATAGCAAGCTGCTTACTTAGACATGTTGCCTCAGTAATAAAGACCAAGTTGGCTAAGCCTATAGCTTGTCTCGCATTGGGTGACCTTATGAGTAAGAGAATTGCTTCTTATATTAAGTTCTCTTCTGGTTGATATTTTTCCCCTGTATAGTAACTGAGGGCAGCCAAGAAGATACGAGCCTTGGAGTCTTAGTCTAGCTTTTAGTTACTTGAGATTAACTCTGTAATTAAATAGAAGAGCCCTTGGTTCACTTAGGGTTCATTTGCCATCTCAAAGTGCTAAAGGAACGAAAAGAGTGATTGGGTGTTGCGGGCATTATATCTTGAAGGATCTGTTCCATTTATTAATAATTTGATTATTTGAAACTTTCAAATTGCTTGACCAACATCTCATGGCCAATGATTGAGCCATAGTTAATAACCAGCTAAGGTAAGGGTCTTAGAGCTTGCATTGATTCACTTGCTAAGCTCACAGTAGTCTGGAACTCACTCACCTTCATTTCCTCGTTTGAGAGGGAGTGGTTAAGATTTTCAGAGACCAGTGACTTGGTATCACTGCTGTTCTTGGCTTTCTTGTTTTTGTTATTGTTTATAAACTTTCTCACAACGTTCTTAAAATCCCATGTCTTTTAATAGCCTTTGAAATCCTCCTGCTACAACAGGATACTCAAATCATAGTTGTTTAAATGTAGGAATTCCTTTGCTCTATTGATTTTGACGCTATCTTGGGCTCCCTTGTACTCAGCTTTAATGCCCTTCACTTTGCCGCCCTCATCAATATTAGCCTTGGCTTCAAGATTTTCGAAAATCCGATCACCCTGCTCAAGAAGTTGAGCTAACTATTCATTTGAATTATCATTCCTTAACTCTAATTTATGTGCTTAGTAAAGGAAAAAAGCTTACCAGGGCTTCGTTCTTCAATCTATAGGGGAAAAGACTCAGCAAGCTGATCCCGCTCTTGGGCTGGATTCATGGTATTTTTAAGTTTTGATTATAGTATTATATACTGGATTTTTAAATTTTATAGGTGGATTATTAAAAAATACCACTGGATTCTTCAAATTTACTATAAGAAAAACCTCTCTTCTTCCCTTATCCAGTGGATTTAAAGAGCTACAGCCCGCAAACCAGTTCAAATGCATTGCTTATGTTAATACCAACATATAAAGGTGAAAAAAGTAGGCTTGCAAGAAATGGCGGACCCGCCATGGGTCTTTTGAGTGCTGTTCGAGTCTGGCCTCATTGAAAATTGGCTTTTTGGAAAAATCGAAAAATCCGAGGGCCTAATGGTGAATTCAACCCTATACTGTTCATAACGTACATATAGCCAGTAGAAATGTGCAGTGAAAGTAGAATGGAAAGCAAAGGCACTCGTTTTCTAAAATCGAGGTCATGGTTGAAGGGGGTTCAGACTGGCTTTGGATTCTAGACTTCAGACTGGATTTTAGACCCTATAAGAGGGGGGTTTATACTAAAATTGAATTTTTGCAAAAAGTAGTTGGGAAAGCTACTGGATTTTATGGACATATGGACTAAGTATAGAATAAGGAACACTTTCAACAATATATGATTACTAGAACACTCAAACTGCATTTAGCAGCATTCTTAAAGACTCTCTTTCTAAGACTCTTGAATTGGCCCTCTCATAATAAGTTAAATTGTGAGTTTGGAATTTCGCTATTTATCGATATTAAATCATCACTATACCAACTTATACATTTATCACGCATATATGTATTGGGGTTTATTTACATAATTAATAGGGGCCATTAATTTTTATAGATGGAATTAGGATTTTTAAATGAAATTTTCCTACCATATTGTTTCTTCTACTAATGATTGAATAGTGTGGAACTCCAGAAATTTTGTACCTTTAGTATTCGAAATCTCAAACGACTGAATGAGGATTTTTTCAATATGTGTTTTTTAACATTCTTTTTCTTCTATCTCTGAATATTTCTGTAAATGTATCTATTTTTTCGTCTTTGTCGCTCACTGTAAATATTTGTGATAAATAATAATTAAAAATCAGCATTATTAAATGATATATTTTATCTTAATATTTTTGGCTTTTACCTTTAATGTATGAATTTATTAATTCCTTATTTTTATAACAAAAAAATACTCAACACTCTTATTCCTATTAGCCTTAACTTAATGTGAAAATTAAGTTAAATAGTTACAAATTTTCAATTTTAGATTAAAGATCTTTTTATATTATTTCGAACTTATTCGAAATTTGTTTCTGATTTATAAATGTTTATTTAACGAAACATTCTAAGAAATTTATTGAAGTATAAATAAATTTTATATTAACTGAATGCTATTTTATGACTATAATGTTAACTTAAGAATAAAGCTTTTACAATAATTATTCATTAAATAAGAGTGAAAGATTTAAAATTTTATATATATATTTAACTAAATTAGTTTTTCATCCCAAAAATTGAAAAATATTATATTATGAATCATCTTATCACACCTATTTTTATTATTCTAACAATTTGGTTCAATCAAATATAATTTATTAATTAATTTTTCGTTAAGATTCAAGCAATAAATTCTTAAAATCTATAAAATACTTATAAACATTTGTAATAATAAAGCAGTAATGATTAAGAATTTATGACGATATATTATATTTTTTAAAGCAAATTTTTATATCATTTTCAAGATTTTTGGCAATTATTTTCATTTGATGACAGAAAAAATTTTATTAACAGAAAGGATTTTGCATTTCTATATCTGACCATTTTTTTTCAAAGTTATATTTATCTTTTTAATTAAATAAACTATTTAAATAATGAATTTTAAGGAATATTAACTTAATATCATTATTAAACAAAATTACTATATTTTAACAACTATTTTGTAAATTCATATTTTGTATAAAATTAAGTAAATGACAGACTATAAAACTGAGGTTAACATCTATCGATTTAATTTTACCTTTATTTTAATATTCAGTGAATTGGTTGATTTTAATATGGATGCTAATTATTAAAGTGCTTGCACTTTGTTGAAGATCACTGAGCCCTGCTCATTAAAGAAGATAAAATCCTCCAATTGCTATTCTTTAGCTCTCATCATATTAACTTTTAAGACTTGGAGAATCCTTCATTTTCCTACTTACTAGCTAGGAAAAACACTTCTTTAAGGGAGCATATAGTGAGATACAATTAAATATTTAAATATATCAATTTATGATTAATTGGGTTTAACTTTAAACCAATCATTTATTACCAAGTTTGTTATATTTAAATTTATTTTTCTTTTCAAAATCTATTTTGAAAAGTAATTAATTTATATTTTTCTAGTTTTCATGATTGAACAGGTAATTTAACATTTAATTTTTTAAACATTGCTTTGCATTTTGTTATCTTGTAGATAACTTAATATTGAGATTTGATAAATATATAAGTTACTCATTAATAAATTTCATAATTAAAAAATGGCATTAGCTGTAAGAAAATTGCAATTACTAATCAATATAAAATTTCATAATTAAATATAAATACCAGTTTAAGAACATCTATACCAGATAAAATAACTTAATCGTACTTTTATTTCTAATAATTAACAAAAAACCTACATTTTAAACAATTAAAAATAGATTATACTCAT
>ARYC01020449.1:0-11959 GCA_000711775.1 Oxytricha trifallax
AGATAGATTCCAAAGCAGCAGTTAAGACATGATAGTAGCTTCTCCTAACAAGATTTTGATTAATTCTACTTATATTCATTCCAAGCTCTTTCATAAAGGCTGCCCAATAACCTCTATAAGGGTTAACTTATCATAACTTACTTTGATTAGGCTCTAGTATTCAAAGGATTCAAGTCTCTATTCTTAATCGAAGAGTACATAAGCTCTGCGGGAGCTAGCCTGTAATGATAAGGCCCAAGAAACATGAGTGGTAATTTGAGCATGTCATACTTTGCCATTACTTCTTAAGATCTGTGATAGGGAGCGTTATCAATCATGATAACAGTATTCTTTCTCCACTCCAAATCTATATCATCTAATGCAAGTGCAAGCTTGCACAAGAAGTACATAAATGAGTGTTGATTAGTTCTTCCCCTGTTCACAGTATAGAACAACTCTCCAGTACTTGAGACTCCAATAATCAAGTTCATTTGACTAAGCCTCTAAGATTTTGTAACTCTATTCTTAACATAAGGAGCTGTCCAGCCTCTTCTTCTCTCATCAGTCTAGTGCAATACTGATTCATCAATGTTAATAATTCTCTTGCCTTCACAAAGAAAGAGTATGAATTGTTAGGCTGCATACTAGCGTTGAAGCTTACTACTGTTATTGTTATGAAGGTTCGTTATCTACTTAACTTACTTATGTGTCATCATTAGTTCATTCTTAAGGAACCTTCGAATCATCTACTTTGAACAGTGAAGCTGGATCTTTGACACTAAGCTTTTCTGTATATCTGATATTTAGATAGGCACTTAGTCATAAGTAAGCATATTCACTATATGAGTGCGAGCTCTGCTGTGCAGCTTCTTATACTTGCCTCTATTAACTTACTTAAGATTCCAAAAGTTTGCTTTTTTTAAGGGATTGTTAAGGTACCTTCTTAACTTATAGTATGAAATGCCAAGCCTCTTCATAATCTGCTAGCAGTTTAGCTTTTCAGACATCCTTAGTCTTTGAGATTCCTGAGCCAGCTTTAGCTCTTTTTGCTGCTGCTTCTTTTCTTTCCTCATGATCTTGAGTTATCTTCGAGGCACTATAGCTTAAAGCTAAGTATGCTATCCAAAGACTGGAAGTGAGTCTTTCATTTTATGGTTCTCTAATACCTTCTATTCTAATTCCTTCATATCAATTAAAGGGGCTCTTTCGAGCATACCTTAAGGTTCTAATTCTGATTAGGTATAGTCAGTGTAGATCTCAAGTGTGATCTGGCCAAGAGTCTATATTTAGTGGCCATCTAGTAACGATTCCTTAAATCCTCCTAGTTTACTTACTCTATAGGTTTCCTTAGGATCAATAATAAAGCCTTTGAAATTCAAAGATTCTAATGAATCTTCCAGATCATAGTAGTAGTTAAGCATCTCTCTTTTACTTACAGTCTCTATCTCAACATCAGCAACTGTAATGTTCCTTTAGTAAAACATATTGGTTGTAATGTAATCTGCAGTATTGCTTTCATCATCTGTTTCACTACTTGAACTTCGCTCACTATCTGAACTACTAGAGCTTTTATCTTCTTCCTCTTATTGGAAAAATTCAACCAGCTTAGACTATCTCTTTTTAGAACTTGATTCCATAAGTTCAGTGCTTAATTTCCTAATAATGAATTACTTTGGTGCTGGTAGGAAATCCGCATGCGGAAATCGGATCATGCTGAAGGCATTTCATAATAGTGAAAATGACTATCTCATTATAGTAACAGTGCTGTCTTCATGAGCCAATATTTGGCTATTTAAAACGGCTGATGGCACCCTCCTATTAGAATTTAATGAACCAAGCGTAACTTACTGGCATCAATGTTTAAGAACTAGCTTAGAAGTGCAAAAGCAAGAAAGAGCTCTACAACTTTCTCACCCAGGATTGTCGGGCCTTCTTACCCAAGCCTGATTCAACCAACATTTACTTCTTCAAGTCCATCATAAGAGCAAAGAAGGAGGTAAGCATCTCTCCTTAATTGTAACCGTCTTCATAGTACATCAGAAGAGAAGACGTCAAAGTGTCCCCAGTGCCTCACATAGAGGGACTTACAGTCCAGGACTTCCTCGATTATGCGAGAGACATCCCCAGACTACTCAACTTTCTCCCTGATGAGCGAGACTGGGTCCACTTAGACAGGCAATGGATCTGTGATTTGCTCTATACCTTAGACACCGACGGTGTCACCAACATGATTCACGATGCAATGCTTTAACGGAAAGAAAGGCTTGAGCAAAGCAGAGACCTAGTCATTGAAATGAGACCTGAATTTGTTGACGCACTCTCTAGATGCCTCAGCTTCAGCAGTAAGTTTACTCTCTTTACATTTCCTTTGTAGCCGAGAGAGGCAAAGCTGTGAATCTCATGAAGGACTCATCTAAAAGAAAGAGAACAAGAGATGAAATTGAAGAGGTGAAAGATTATGAGACAGCCTTGAAGTCAGACAGGCAGCTCTTTCTATAAGAAACTAAGAGGCTGAAGCAAGAGCATGATAACTTGGAAAGTGAAGTACTTGACTTACGCAAAATGAAGGAGCAAGTTATGCAAGACTTCGGCTCTCAGAATCTGGAAGGGCAGGTGCAGAACTTCAGCCTTTGACTTCTGCTGGTCTCTATTCTCATCAATTCTCTGAACACTACTAATAGAAAGAGTTAGAATATGGTGAATTCTTTTAGAAATTAAGCTTTAAAATCATCTTCTTTTTAACCCCTCTCTTTAGGGGTTCCTATGATCTATATCACTTTTCAAGTTTCTCTTTTAATTTGAAGCCTTCTTCAACCAGGCTTCCATACTTTCTTCGACCTCTTCATGCTCCTTGTAAGTTTCACTAAAAGACTTGTCTCTGCAACTCCTCCTTACAAGTATAACTCACTTTTCAACTAAGTCCTTAATCTGCTCTGCCTTCTCATAAGCCTTCCTACTTCTCTTATTAGTCTATTTCTTTCCTTCCTTGCTCTTCGATCTTTCTCTGCCTGGCTCTTAAGTGATCTCCTCATATTGGCGCCTCACGCCGTTTTTGAAGATCTTCTCAACTTCACTAATAGGCTTGTCTTAGAGCACAGGGTTCTGGCTCATCTTCTCTACAATGAATTCTATGATAGAAGGTTAATAGAACCCTAATTTACTTTGAGTGTCTGGCTCTTCAGCCACAGCTTCAGTTTTCATTTCCTCTTCAGAGTCCTTCTTTGCTTCCTCGATATCCTTTTTGGCTCCTATGAAAGAACTTTCTACTTTTTCGACTATCTTCTCCACTATAGCCTTTACAACTGCAACTTAATGATCGATGGCTATAATCAATTCAGAAGGAACTTCGGGCTCCTTTGCTTGATGATTAATATCCATATCAATAGCTTCTTATTTGTCTTACAAATTAAATTATACTTCATTGAACTTTTTGTCTAATATAAGGTCGATCTCATTCTACTCTACGTAAAGAAGCTACTCAGCACTATCTTTGGAGTTGAGTCTATACAAAACTCTTTGCCATCTGCCCTTAGTATTAAGTCTTCCAATTCTTCCTATAATCTGCTCTTCAGACCTTTTAGAGAAGACATCTGCGATGATGAGGTAAGAACCTCCGTTCTAGTTGATTTCATCATTCGTCTGAATGTCAGTCCCTCTTCCATGAGCTTCATTCAGCAAGTATATTCCATATTCCTTTTTCGCATTCTTCATTAAGTATCTGCCTTCAATCATGGATTCGATATTGGCGGCTTGCCCTCTGCTTAAACTTGTGAAGTCGTAGCCCGATCTCAAAAGGCCTATCTCTATTGCATTATAGTTAGTTGAAGCCACTATTAGAACTGGGGAGTGGCTTAGCTGCTCTATTATAATTTCTTTGATCTTAGCCAAGTAATCACTCTAATTAGTGCTCACAAACACATCCGGGTATTGAGTCTTTTTATTTCCCTAGAGTTTATCAAGAGTGGGAAATACTACAGGTGTAGCTTGAAAAGCTAGCTTTAAACAGTTCTCTTCAGTAAAAGAGAGATTGCTTCCAGAAAATCCTATCACTTTATGAGCTTGCTGAAAGTACTCAAGAGAGTTGATTATAGTATCAACAGAGCCATCAAACATAATCCAGTCGTACTCGTCCACTAATACGTAGCTTTGCTACCATACACTCACAGCCTTGCTGTTCTTTTGCATCTTCTTTAATTAGGGCTAAGTGTAGAAATAGATGCCAGTATCTTTGGCAAAGAAGTTTAGATTGCAATTAAGCTATATTGCTTTAATGACTCTCTAGTATCGTTTGAAGTCTCTTTGCACTAAGTGCTCATTCTTGCTGAGTATAAAGACTGATATTTAAGTTTTAAGAGCAATAAGGATTGCTAAAGCAATGCATATTAGGGTCTTCCCATTGCCAATACCAAAATGAATGAAGTGATTGCTCTTAAGGTTGTCACAGATATAGTTTAAACATAAGACCTGAGAGCAGTAGAATTTGAAGCCTAAATTTTACTCCAAAGTTTCTAATTTGGCACTTACTCTTAAGAGTTTCTTTGGAGACCTGCTATTGAATCTGGATGCTACTTGGTTTTATAAGTTCTCATTATTGAATAGCTAAAGAAGGTCATTTACAGCCTTTTCAGAGAAGGCTTCCATAGTCCTTGGCAATTGCATTATTCTATCAAGGTCAGAGAAGTCACAGTTTAGACAGTTGTCAATAGTGTGAATGCTTAAACTGTTCCCATACGAGATACCCTACCCCACCCTACCCCACCCCTACCCCACACCCATACCCTACCCCACCCTACCCACCCCCATAAAATACCCCATTTCATATCAAATTCCTTATCTTCAAGGTCTAAATCGATCTCCTTCATGTCATCTCGACATCAAAGACCCTATTTTATATATGAAATAGGATATAATATCAAATTGCTTTATTTCCATAATTGAAAACTTTTTCTTTAATATTTTTTTTTACTTATAGTAAGATATTTAAATACTATGGTAGGAAAAAAATTTTATAAAATTTTTTATCCCTTAAATCAACTCCATCCGACATAACTCGAAGAAATAGTATGATTAATTTTTATGTTTTTTATTTTCTTATTTAAAATATCTATTTGTCCATTATTCTTTATAAATAAAGAAAATAAAAAACATAAAAATTAATCATACTATTTCTTCGAGTTGTGTCGGATGGAGTTGATTTAAGGGATAAAAAATTTTATAAAATTTTTTTCCTACTATAGTATATAAATATTTTACTATAAGTAAATAAAAAATTTTAAAGAAAAAGTTTTCAATTATGTAAATAAAGCAATTTGATATTATACCCAATTTCATATATAAAATAGGGTCTTGTGTGTCGAGATGTCTTGAAGGAGATCGATTTAGACCTTGTAGATAAAAAATTTGATATGAAATGGGGTATTTTAAGGGGTGGGTAGGTGGGGTTAGGGTATGGGTGGGGGTAGGGGGGGGGTAGGGTGGGGTTAGGGTATCTCGGTAGCGAACACTTAACTATACATTTTTCTCGACTTGCGCATTCACAATCAACTACTATACTTTCTGATTTGTTCAATCTTCCCTACCCATTATTGATCTCTGCTTTGCAGTCTTGAAGCAAGGCATTTCATAAAATGCACCATTGAGACTTTGTCGATGACTTCTTGCTTTTATAAGAAGGTTGCCCTTGTTGAAGATATGTAGTCTTTTAAAGACTCTAAGTAAGGGGCAGAGCATAAGGCACATATTCTTACAAAGTACTCTGTATACTCTACAGGAATGTCTCTTCTAAGGTTCAATCCACAGTCTTGCTTAAGCAAGATAATAAAAGGCACGTTCATTATAAAGAAGGAATTTGGTATTAGTTTGATGACCTAAGGGTCAATTGAAAAGTAGTGCCATGTTTAAGCCAAAAGCTGAATGATGCCTGGATTAGAGTCGTTTAGCTTCAAGACTATAGCAAGCTGCTTACTTAGACATGTTGCCTCAGTAATAAAGACCAAGTTGGCTAAGCCTATAGCTTGTCTAGCATTGGGTGACCTTATAAGTAAGAGAATTGCTTCTTATATTAAGTTCTCTTCTGGCTGATATTTTTCCCCTGTATAGTAACTGAGGGCAGCCAAGAAGATACGAGCCTTGGAGTCTTAGTCTAGCTTTTAGTTACTTGAGATCAACTCTGTAATTAAATAGAAGAGCCCTTGGTTCACTTAGGGTTCATTTGCCATCTCAAAGTGCTAAAGGAACGAAAAGAGTGATTGGGTGTTGCGGGCCATTATATCTTGAAGGATCTGTTCCTTTTATTAATAATTTGATTATTTGAAACTTTCAAAGTGCTTGACCAACATCTCATGGCCAATGATTGAGCCATAGTTAATAACCAGCTAAGGTAAGGGTCTTGGAGCTTGCATTGATTCACTTGCTAAGCTCACAGTAGTCTGGAACTCACTCACCTTCATTTCCTCGTTTGAGAGGGAGTGGTTAAGATTTTCAGAGACCAGTGACTTGGTATCACTGCTGTTCTTGTCTTTCTTGCTTTTGTTATTGTTTATAAACTTTCTCACAACGTTCTTAAAATCCCATGTCTTTTAATAGCCTTTGAAATCCTCCTGCTACAACAGGAGACTCAAATCATAGTTGTTTAAATGTAGGAATTCCTTTGCTCTATTGATTTTGACGCTATCTTGGGCTCCCTTGTACTCAGCTTTAATGCCCTTCACTTTGCCGCCCTCATCAATATTAGCCTTGGCTTCAAGATTTTCAAAAATCCGATCACCCTGCTCAAGAAGTTGAGCTAACTATTCATTTGAATTATCATTCCTTAACTCTAATATAGGTGCTTAGTAAAGGAAAAAAGCTTACCAGGGCTTCGTTCTTCAATCTATAGGGGAAAAGACTCAGCAAGCTGATCCCGCTCTTGGGCTGGATTCATGGTATTTTTAAGTTTTGATTATAGTATTATATACTGGATTTTTAAATTTAATAGGTGGATTATTAAAAAATACCACTGGATTCTTCAAATTTACTATAAGAAAAACCTCTCTCCTTCACTTATCCAGTGGATTTAAAGAGCTACAGCCCGCAAACCAGTTCAAATGCATTGCTTATGTTAATACCAACATATAAAGGTGAAAAAAGTAGGCTTGCAAGAAATGGCTGACCCGCCATGGGTCTTTTGAGTGCTTTTCGAGTCTGGCCTCATTGAAAATTGGCTTTTTGGAAAAATCGAAAAATCCGAGGGCCTAATGGCGAATTCAACCCTAAACTGTTCATAACGTACATATAACCAGTAGAAATGTGCAGTGAAAGTAGAATGGAAAGCAAAGGCACTCGTTTTCGAAAATCGAGGTCATGGTTGAAGGGGGTCCAGACTGGCTTTGGATTCTAGACTTCAGACTGGATTTTAGACCCTATAAGAGGGGGGGTTTATACTAAAGTTGAATTTTTGCAAAAAGTAGTTGGGAAAGCTACTGGATTTTATGGACATATGGACTAAGTATAGAATAAGGAACACTTTCAACAATATATGATCACTAGAACACTCAAACTGCAATTAGCAGCATTCTTAAAGACTCTCTTTCTAAGACTCTTGAATTGGCCCTCTCATAATAAGTTAAATTGTGAAGTTTGGAATTTCGCTATTTATCGATATTAAATCATCACTATACCAACTTATACATTTATCACGCATATATGTATTGGGGTTTATTTACATAATTAATAGGGGCCATTAATTTTTATAGATGGAATTAGGATTTTTAAATGAAATTTTCCTACCATATTGTTTCTTCTACTAATGATTGAATAGTGTGGAACTCCAGAAATTTTGTACCTTTAGTATTCGAAATCTCAAACGACTGAATGAGGATTTTTTCAATATGTGTTTTTTAACATTCTTTTTCTTCTATCTCTGAATATTTCTGTAAATGTATCTATTTTTTCGTCTTTGTCGCTCACTGTAAATATTTGTGATAAATAATAATTAAAAATCAGCATTATTAAATGATATATTTTATCTTAATATTTTTGGCTTTTACCTTTAATGTATGAATTTATTAATTCCTTATTTTTATAACAAAAAAATACTCAACACTCTTATTCCTATTAGCCTTAACTTAATGTGAAAATTAAGTTAAATAGTTACAAATTTTCAATTTTAGATTAAAGATCTTTTTATATTATTTCGAACTTATTCGAAATTTGTTTCTGATTTATAAATGTTTATTTAACGAAACATTCTAAGAAATTTATTGAAGTATAAATAAATTTTATATTAACTGAATGCTATTTTATGACTATAATGTTAACTTAAGAATAAAGCTTTTACAATAATTATTCATTAAATAAGAGTGAAAGATTTAAAATTTTATATATATATTTAACTAAATTAGTTTTTCATCCCAAAAATTGAAAAATATTATATTATGAATCATCTTATCACACCTATTTTTATTATTCTAACAATTTGGTTCAATCAAATATAATTTATTAATTAATTTTTCGTTAAGATTCAAGCAATAAATTCTTAAAATCTATAAAATACTTATAAACATTTGTAATAATAAAGCAGTAATGATTAAGAATTTATGACGATATATTATATTTTTTAAAGCAAATTTTTATATCATTTTCAAGATTTTTGGCAATTATTTTCATTTGATGACAGAAAAAATTTTATTAACAGAAAGGATTTTGCATTTCTATATCTGACCATTTTTTTTCAAAGTTATATTTATCTTTTTAATTAAATAAACTATTTAAATAATGAATTTTAAGGAATATTAACTTAATATCATTATTAAACAAAATTACTATATTTTAACAACTATTTTGTAAATTCATATTTTGTATAAAATTAAGTAAATGACAGACTATAAAACTGAGGTTAACATCTATCGATTTAATTTTACCTTTATTTTAATATTCAGTGAATTGGTTGATTTTAATATGGATGCTAATTATTAAAGTGCTTGCACTTTGTTGAAGATCACTGAGCCCTGCTCATTAAAGAAGATAAAATCCTCCAATTGCTATTCTTTAGCTCTCATCATATTAACTTTTAAGACTTGGAGAATCCTTCATTTTCCTACTTACTAGCTAGGAAAAACACTTCTTTAAGGGAGCATATAGTGAGATACAATTAAATATTTAAATATATCAATTTATGATTAATTGGGTTTAACTTTAAACCAATCATTTATTACCAAGTTTGTTATATTTAAATTTATTTTTCTTTTCAAAATCTATTTTGAAAAGTAATTAATTTATATTTTTCTAGTTTTCATGATTGAACAGGTAATTTAACATTTAATTTTTTAAACATTGCTTTGCATTTTGTTATCTTGTAGATAACTTAATATTGAGATTTGATAAATATATAAGTTACTCATTAATAAATTTCATAATTAAAAAATGGCATTAGCTGTAAGAAAATTGCAATTACTAATCAATATAAAATTTCATAATTAAATATAAATACCAGTTTTAAGAAGAACATCTATGCCAGATAAAATAACTTAATCGTACTTTTATTTCTAATAATTAACAAAAAACCTACATTTTAAACAATTAAAAATAGATTATACTCATCTTACTTTGAATAATATTTTATTATCTAATAATATCTTAGATCTTTAATATGGCTTTTCACTCTGACTATAATTCATTTTTTTAATTCTAAAATTGTATTAAAATATTTGCTTTTCTTTTAAAAATAAAATAAAAGAGTAAATTGAATTCGAATATGAAAGCTGGAGAAATTAATTAAAATTCAAAATAATTAATAATTATTCTTAATATTTGGTAGCTTAACGTTTTAATCACTAAGTACTAATATATATAAATATAGGTCTACTATCACAAATTAACAAGCTACCAAATTTAAAAGTCTAGTATCTAAGCTTATTAATATATTTAATCATTCTTAAATTTTATTACTAACTACTATTAATAATGTCTCTAATGTCTCAGCATATTCAGCTTTAATGATGAGGAAGGCATTTGCATACCATTGCTAATATTTTCATCTCTAAGCTGCTCTAATAGCTTGTCACCACTGTTTGGTTCATAGATGACTCTACCATCTCTGGCAATACCTGCATCACTTTAGGCTCTTTAAACGGTGGAAAGATGGTATAATTGAAAACAAGCAGCAGTTAAAGAAACGTAAATTAGAAGAGCATGATGTGACAACTGCATTAGAGCTGAGACTGATAGTAAAAAGTAAGGACATAAAGAGTAGCAGCGATAGAAAGTCTTGTATTCACTACTTCTAAAACATACATCAACTTCAACTCCTCTGGCATCTGAGCCTGTTCTATTTGTTGAGAAGCAATCATAGTGAACCTCTGAAGTACGAAGATGGATGGGAATTCCATTCATAATTTATAATATGGAAAATATAGTGAATTAATAATTAATATTATGTTAATTAGAATACTTATGATACAAATAAAAAGATGGAAATGTCGAAGAATACGTTTCATATTCCTAATCACCATAGTTATCTTTATCACTTGTATGAGTAGAGTCTTCTAAATCCCCTCTCTGTGTCACCTTGCGAAGCACCTGTCAAGTGACACCTGTGATCTTACCAGAAGGGACCACTAAAAAATAAAATTTAATTGTTTTTGTAACTTACATTTGAAGTGAGTGTTCTATCTCCGCCTGCGTCTGATCTATAAGAATACTTTTTAATATTTTAAGTTTTTTATTAAATTTATTAATTTCCTATTATAAATCATAATTGGTTGAGACACCAACGATCGCAGCGCGTACAGTAAACTGCTTCAGGATTACCCTACCTCCCTATCGTTCAGTACATTGCATCCTCATTGAAATTCTCAAGATACAATGAGAAAGCTCCAGGCATCATACACTACAACATAGAGAAAAATTGTTAGTCTATAGAAAAAGCAAAGCATGCTAATGAGATTTGCTGGTTTAACTGTAATGCTTTTCTCTCCATATCGAAAAACATCAATACTATAAGTGTATACCATCACTTTGGGAAATTCCAGTTTCCTTTTGGGAAACAATGATGTTTGATTATCTGGGCTCCCTGAGAAGATGTTTGAGTCGGAAGTTTCAACGTCGTGAGAATGAACGAGACGTGTCATGAGATGCCACTGGCTGCCAGTCTAGCCCCCATTTACACAAATTTTCGATTGCAATACTGGAAGTCAGATATGCCTAAAGGAATGCCTAGACTGGCTGTCAAGAATGGCCAAGACAAGACGCTAGGGATTAAAAGTTATTGATACTCTTGATGGCAAGCATGAAAAAGGATACTGTCTCATTAGACAACTACCAAAATGGGGATGGTAAACTTTCACTTGGAGGGATCTTGGAGGATTGCGTTATTGTGTTTGAGAAGTACATGTACAAGTCTGACATTGAGAAGATGATCAAGTCAATCGATATAAATGAGAGTGGATTTATCGATTACACTAAGATCGTTGTAGCTGCAATGAAGAAAAAGCCTCTTGAATAAAGCAAGCTTCATGATGCATTCAAAATGTTCGACATAGACAACAGTGGCTCCATCTCATCTGAGGAAATCAGGGTAATGTTTGGGATTAGAAAGAAGATCACAGAGGAAGCTGTCAATGACATTATTAAGCAAGTCGAACAAGGGAGGCAGTCAGATGTCTTTCTAAGAATTCTCGCATATGATGAAGAGCTTTCCCAGTTGATTATTTTGCATAGTAAATGGCATAATATATTAAATTTACAAACTTCTTTTTTCTATTTTTTACAATCTTTTAATTTCTAACAATATATGCATAAATTTATTAAATTTTTTCGATAATAGATAATTATAAAACATAGTTAAATTTGTAAATTAGATAATTAAAAATTATTTATTAGATTAAATAGGATCAATTAAGCATCAAAATACGAAGCAAATGTTCAAAACCCAGAATGTTTAATTATACACATGAAGCACTAAATAATAGACTAGTATATATATATATATATATATATAAAT
>ARYC01020450.1:0-17115 GCA_000711775.1 Oxytricha trifallax
ACAACGTTCTTAAAATCCCATGTCTTTTAATAGCCTTTGAAATCCTCCTGCTACAACAGGAGACTCAAATCATAGTTGTTTAAATGGAGGAATTCCTTTGCTCTATTGATTTTGACGCTATCTTGGGCTCCCTTGTACTCAGCTTTAATGCCCTTCACTTTGCCGCCCTCATCAATATTAGTCTTGGCTTCAAGATTTTCAAAAATCCGATCACCCTGCTCAAGAAGTTGAGCTAACTATTCATTTGAATTATCATTCCTTAACTCTAATATAGGTGCTTAGTAAAGGAAAAAAGCTTACCAGGGCTTCGTTCTTTAATCTATAGGGGAAAAGACTCAGCAAGCTGATCCCGCTCTTGGGCTGGATTCATGGTATTTTTAAGTTTTGATTATAGTATTATATACTGGATTTTTAAATTTAATAGGTGGATTATTAAAAAATACCACTGGATTCTTCAAATTTACTATAAGAAAAACCTCTCTCATAACTTATCCAGTGGATTTAAAGAGCTACAGCCCGCAAACCAGTTCAAATGCATTGCTTATGTTAATACCAACATATAAGGTGAAAAAAGTAGGCTTGCAAGAAATGGCGGACCCGCCATGGGTCTTTTGAGTGCTTTTCGAGTCTGGCCTCATTGAAAATTGGCTTTTTGGAAAAATCGAAAAATCCGAGGGCCTAATGGTGAATTCAACCCTATACTGTTCATAACGTACATATAACCAGTAGAAATGTGCAGTGAAAGTAGAATGGAAAGCAAAGGCACTCGTTTTCGAAAATCGAGGTCATGGTTGAAGGGTGTCCAGACTGGCTTTGGATTCTAGACTTCAGACTGGATTTTAGACCCTATAAGAGGGGGAGTTTATACTAAAGTTGAATTTTTTCAAAAAGTAGTTGGGAAAGCTACTGGATTTTATGGACATATGGACTTAGTATAGTATAAGGAACACTTTCAACAATATATGATCACTAGAACACTCAAAATGCAATTAGCAGCATTCTTAAAGACTCTCTTTCTAAGACTCTTGAATTGGCTCTCTCATAATAAGTTAAATTGTGAAGTTTGGAATTTCGCTATTTATCGATATTAAATCATCACTATACCAACTTATACATTTATCACGCATATATGTATTGGGGTTTATTTACATAATTAATAGGGACCATTAATTTTTATAGATGGAATTAGGATTTTTAAATGAAATTTTCCTACCATATTGTTTCTTCTACTAATGATTAAATAGTGTGGAACTCCAAATTTTGTACCTTTAGTATTCGAAATCTCAAACGACTGAATGAGGATTTTTTCAATATGTGTTTTTTAACATTCTTTTTCTTCTATCTCTGAATATTTCTGTAAATGTATCTATTTTTTCGTCTTTGTCGCTCACTGTAAATATTTGTGATAAATAATAATTAAAAATCAGCATTATTAAATGATATATTTTATCTTAATATTTTTGGCTTTTACCTTTAATGTATGAATTTATTAATTCCTTATTTTTATAACAAAAAAATACTCAACACTCTTATTCCTATTAGCCTTAACTTAATGTGAAAATTAAGTTAAATAGTTACAAATTTTCAATTTTAGATTAAAGATCTTTTTATATTATTTCGAACTTATTCGAAATTTGTTTCTGATTTATAAATGTTTATTTAACGAAACATTCTAAGAAATTTATTGAAGTATAAATAAATTTTATATTAACTGAATGCTATTTTATGACTATAATGTTAACTTAAGAATAAAGCTTTTACAATAATTATTCATTAAATAAGAGTGAAAGATTTAAAATTTTATATATATATTTAACTAAATTAGTTTTTCATCCCAAAAATTGAAAAATATTATATTATGAATCATCTTATCACACCTATTTTTATTATTCTAACAATTTGGTTCAATCAAATATAATTTATTAATTAATTTTTCGTTAAGATTCAAGCAATAAATTCTTAAAATCTATAAAATACTTATAAACATTTGTAATAATAAAGCAGTAATGATTAAGAATTTATGACGATATATTATATTTTTTAAAGCAAATTTTTATATCATTTTCAAGATTTTTGGCAATTATTTTCATTTGATGACAGAAAAAATTTTATTAACAGAAAGGATTTTGCATTTCTATATCTGACCATTTTTTTTCAAAGTTATATTTATCTTTTTAATTAAATAAACTATTTAAATAATGAATTTTAAGGAATATTAACTTAATATCATTATTAAACAAAATTACTATATTTTAACAACTATTTTGTAAATTCATATTTTGTATAAAATTAAGTAAATGACAGACTATAAAACTGAGGTTAACATCTATCGATTTAATTTTACCTTTATTTTAATATTCAGTGAATTGGTTGATTTTAATATGGATGCTAATTATTAAAGTGCTTGCACTTTGTTGAAGATCACTGAGCCCTGCTCATTAAAGAAGATAAAATCCTCCAATTGCTATTCTTTAGCTCTCATCATATTAACTTTTAAGACTTGGAGAATCCTTCATTTTCCTACTTACTAGCTAGGAAAAACACTTCTTTAAGGGAGCATATAGTGAGATACAATTAAATATTTAAATATATCAATTTATGATTAATTGGGTTTAACTTTAAACCAATCATTTATTACCAAGTTTGTTATATTTAAATTTATTTTTCTTTTCAAAATCTATTTTGAAAAGTAATTAATTTATATTTTTCTAGTTTTCATGATTGAACAGGTAATTTAACATTTAATTTTTTAAACATTGCTTTGCATTTTGTTATCTTGTAGATAACTTAATATTGAGATTTGATAAATATATAAGTTACTCATTAATAAATTTCATAATTAAAAAATGGCATTAGCTGTAAGAAAATTGCAATTACTAATCAATATAAAATTTCATAATTAAATATAAATACCAGTTTTAAGAAGAACATCTATGCCAGATAAAATAACTTAATCGTACTTTTATTTCTAATAATTAACAAAAAACCTACATTTTAAACAATTAAAAATAGATTATACTCATCTTACTTTGAATAATATTTTATTATCTAATAATATCTTAGATCTTTAATATGGCTTTTCACTCTGACTATAATTCATTTTTTTAATTCTAAAATTGTATTAAAATATTTGCTTTTCTTTTAAAAATAAAATAAAAGAGTAAATTGAATTCGAATATGAAAGCTGGAGAAATTAATTAAAATTCAAAATAATTAAGAATTATTCTATAATATTTGGTAGCTTAACGTTTTAATCACTAAGTACTAATATATATAAATATAGGTCTACTATCACAAATTAACAAGCTACCAAATTTAAAAGTCTAGTATCTAAGCTTATTAATATATTTAATCATTCTTAAATTTTATTACTAACTACTATTAATAATGTCTCTAATGTCTCAGCATATTCAGCTTTAATGATGAGGAAGGCATTTGCATACCATTGCTAATATTTTCATCTCTAAGCTGCTCTAATAGCTTGTCACCACTGTTTGGTTCATAGATGACTCTACCATCTCTGGCAATACCTGCATCACTTTAGGCTCTTTAAACGGTGGAAAGATGGTATAATTGAAAACAAGCAGCAGTTAAAGAAACGTAAATTAGAAGAGCATGATGTGACAACTGCATTAGAGCTGAGACTGATAGTAAAAAGTAAGGACATAAAGAGTAGCAGCGATAGAAAGTCTTGTATTCACTACTTCTAAAACATACATCAACTTCAACTCCTCTGGCATCTGAGCCTGTTCTATTTGTTGAGAAGCAATCATAGTGAACCTCTGAAGTACGAAGATGGATGGGAATTCCATTCATAATTTATAATATGGAAAATATAGTGAATTAATAATTAATATTATGTTAATTAGAATACTTATGATACAAATAAAAAGATGGAAATGTCGAAGAATACGTTTCATATTCCTAATCACCATAGTTATCTTTATCACTTGTATGAGTAGAGTCTTCTAAATCCCCTCTCTGTGTCACCTTGCGAAGCACCTGTCAAGTGACACCTGTGATCTTACCAGAAGGGACCACTAAAAAATAAAATTTAATTGTTTTTGTAACTTACATTTGAAGTGAGTGTTCTATCTCCGCCTGCGTCTGATCTATAAGAATACTTTTTAATATTTTAAGTTTTTTATTAAATTTATTAATTTCCTATTATAAATCATAATTGGTTGAGACACCAACGATCGCAGCGCGTACAGTAAACTGCTTCAGGATTACCCTACCTCCCTATCGTTCAGTACATTGCATCCTCATTGAAATTCTCAAGATACAATGAGAAAGCTCCAGGCATCATACACTACAACATAGAGAAAAATTGTTAGTCTATAGAAAAAGCAAAGCATGCTAATGAGATTTGCTGGTTTAACTGTAATGCTTTTCTCTCCATATCGAAAAACATCAATACTATAAGTGTATACCATCACTTTGGGAAATTCCAGTTTCCTTTTGGGAAACAATGATGTTTGATTATCTGGGCTCCCTGAGAAGATGTTTGAGTCGGAAGTTTCAACGTCGTGAGAATGAACGAGACGTGTCATGAGATGCCACTGGCTGCCAGTCTAGCCCCCATTTACACAAATTTTCGATTGCAATACTGGAAGTCAGATATGCCTAAAGGAATGCCTAGACTGGCTGTCAAGAATGGCCAAGACAAGACGCTAGGGATTAAAAGTTATTGATACTCTTGATGGCAAGCATGAAAAAGGATACTGTCTCATTAGACAACTACCAAAATGGGGATGGTAAACTTTCACTTGGAGGGATCTTGGAGGATTGCGTTATTGTGTTTGAGAAGTACATGTACAAGTCTGACATTGAGAAGATGATCAAGTCAATCGATATAAATGAGAGTGGATTTATCGATTACACTAAGATCGTTGTAGCTGCAATGAAGAAAAAGCCTCTTGAATAAAGCAAGCTTCATGATGCATTCAAAATGTTCGACATAGACAACAGTGGCTCCATCTCATCTGAGGAAATCAGGGTAATGTTTGGGATTAGAAAGAAGATCACAGAGGAAGCTGTCAATGACATTATTAAGCAAGTCGAACAAGGGAGGCAGTCAGATGTCTTTCTAAGAATTCTCGCATATGATGAAGAGCTTTCCCAGTTGATTATTTTGCATAGTAAATGGCATAATATATTAAATTTACAAACTTCTTTTTTCTATTTTTTACAATCTTTTAATTTCTAACAATATATGCATAAATTTATTAAATTTTTTCGATAATAGATAATTATAAAACATAGTTAAATTTGTAAATTAGATAATTAAAAATTATTTATTAGATTAAATAGGATCAATTAAGCATCAAAATACGAAGCAAATGTTCAAAACCCAGAATGTTTAATTATACACATGAAGCACTAAATAATAGACTAGTATATATATATATATATATATATAAATAATGTTAACCTTAAATTTTTATTATTCTGAATTTCATTAAAAATGTTACGTTGACTATGTTTTTAAAAAAATAATTTAATTGTTGCATATACGATTTTAATTATATTGCTTGGATCAATATTTAATAGTGTTTTTACATTATATTTTAATTTATTGTTTGTAATTCATATTCATAACTTTACGATTAAATTATCCTCAATCATACGATTACATTTTATTATCGCTTCGTTTAAACTAGCTTTAATAAAAAAAGACCTGCATTGCATTTCATTTATTTATGAATTATTTAAATATATTATCCCATAAATATATCAATAAAAATAATTACTAATTATGTTAACTTTTCATAGTTCTTAAAAGCATCTGTGTTTAAAATTAATATTATTTTATATAATCATGAATCTATTCAATTTACTGGCATTTAAAACTACATCATTAATATAATTATCAAATAATAATTGTTATGTGCCTTAATTTATTAATCATTTAACTTCATTAAAAGAAGTTTAAATACATTCAAATAAGAATTTATTAATTATACTGATAAAATGATTTCGCATACCAAAATTTCTCGTATTTTAACTTGAAGTAAATAATTAATCAACTCGAAAACATAGTTTATTTATTTGAATGTTTTAGTAAAAAAAAGATTTATGGACTTTTAATTGTTATTTATGGGAACTATCTATATAGTTATCTCCTCAGACCTTAACCACATAGAGACTGAAGGTCATTCAAAGTATATGAGAATCTTATGAATCTCCAATAAAATTAAAAATATTGATCTAAAGAAAACCTAAAGAGAAAGCCCAACGTAACAATAATAAAAATCTTAGTTGGAGATCATTATCTGGCTTATCTATCATTAATATCCAAAAATAAATAAATAACTCTTTGTCTAATTTAAAATAATACCAATTCTTCAACCATATTAAACCAATTTTCACCATATTACTTTTAAAACTAGCATTACCTTATAATATAATTGCTTCCTCATTAGCTAAGTAAAAGCTCAAATTCTAAACTATTCAATTAATTGTAAGTTTCCCGCTATTGAATTCGAAACTAGTAGTGGCAAGGCAAATAGTTGTGTAGCACAAGTTTAACTGAAAAAGACATAATTTTTGCTGTTTTATTTAGTTTTTAGATAATAATAAACTAAAATTATTGCGAGCAAGGTTCTCAAAGAAATAATTACTCGAAAAAAATAACAAAATAAGTTAATTAGAATTTTAAGCATTATATTAATTCTTTTAAAGGAATAATATAGATAAAAAATAAAATTTCTTAAATGTTAAATATTCAACTTATTACAACTTTTTTAAATTTATATGATTAAATTTGAATAAACCTCCCAAGGAATTGCCGATAGAATACACTAATTATATATTTATCTAGAAACGATGCTTGATTATATCTTATATTTTAATAACATTAATTTATTGGATGTTTGAAGTTGTAATATTATAGTTGAATTGTAAATGCCAAGTGTTATATATAATAATTTACTTGTGTTTTCAGTATTAAATTAACTTACAATTTTTTAGACATTAAGTAAAATTTTCTTAAGAACAAAATATTAAATATAATGAAACATCGAACATAGTAATCAAAAAATTCACTATAAAATATATTAATAGCTAATTGAAAGAAATGCTTACAATTAACTCAAAGGATCAAATGTCTTATTCATTAACATAATTTTTATTTTTATCTTCTTGCTAATAAACCTTATCTATCTGTAATATATCTACCTAGCAAGAATAAAACTACAGAATAGATTTTGGTGTAGTATTAAAGAATAAAAATCTGGATAAATCTGGAAGAAATTACTTTTAATGGCTATCAAAGGATTCACATCAATCTAAGATTCGTATCTCCTAAAATAGTTCACTTGATAAGTATAGTACTTATTTTAAGAAAAAATCAGAGTGTTTAAATTGAATTCTTGCAATTTCAATTTCATATGTTCTATTAGTTGTCACGCAATTAATAAAGTGCATCTTTAACATTGGTGTTGTAAATCAATATCTTAACTTAAGTATTTTTGCGCTTCTCCTTAATGAAAAATAGAGTAAACTGTTGCTTAAGTTTGAACTTATTTGTATAACTAATATGAAACTATAAATATCATGAGAATATTTATTTAATGTCATTTCAGCATCAATCCATAGAAGATTCTAAGAAAGTAATTAAAATTTTATGATCCTTTATTTTATAATTCTGGCTGTTTCAAATAAATAGTAGATGAATCATAATTAATTTCAACAAATAAAAGTGTTTTTAATTAAATAAGCGAAGAGCTATTTGGAAATTATAAGAAAATGATAAAGGTATTTAAGTCAATCTAACAGTTTAATAAGATGTTTTTTATCAATTAGAGTTTAATTGTGATTTAAAGTTTGAAAAGAGAATACGGTATGTATAAGATAACTTTCATTCATAAGTTGTTTATTATATAAAAACAAACCCACTTATTATTGCTACATTGTAAAATTAACTCCTCAAAATTATCAAAACTTTATAATGCAACTATGGTATTGATTGCTTTTAGTTCTTTCAAAAAGATTCTTGGATTTTATTGATTGAGTTTAGCAACTTTCACAATAGATATTAGCGCTTGTGTGAGAATTTTATAGGTTCGCTAACCATTGTGAAACAATATAGAAGAAAATAATCTTTTAGATATTTGCTTTAAGGTAGTTAATGTTTGCTCTCTATCCGAGACTGGCCATTTAATATGTATATAGACTTTGATTAAATTTACTTGAAAATTCCATCTTAACTGAACTTGAAAATTTACATATTGAGGAAATATTACCAATTCTATGATAAAATTGAATATCTAATTATAACTAAATATTATTTGAACTGTATATTATTAGCACAATTGAATTATTTGAAATTTAACTGCTTGATAATTTTAGTTTTTCTATATTTCCTGCTTAAATTGATATTTTAAAATATTAATGCTCATTTCTTTTTTTAATCCTATATAATATAAATATTTTAACTTAAAAACATATTATAAGAGGTTATAGGTAAAATGATGCATAAAATATATAAATAATTATATTATATAATCTATTTAAAGGTTTGTCTCTAGCCTTCTAAAATAGGATAAATTGTATTTTTTAAATAGGTGTATATCTTTCCCAAGCTCAATATATTTTCGATAGTTTTTATTAAATAGTCAAATTATGTATAGCAAGTAATTCAAATATTTTTTATTCTTTTTAAATATAAAGAGAGTTACTAATAACTAAGATGTTTATATATATATATTTAATTGTCAATTCAAAGCTTTAACATGCTAATTAACAAGATATTCTCAACTCCAATAAGGAGTAACTTCAATTAATGTTATGATTCTCTCAGTGACCTTTGAATTAGATCTTATGTTGAATCAAGTTTCTTCAATGCTTACATACTCCAAGATAACAGTCACTCCAGGATAGAAATGATCCTTGTCTCTGCATAAACCAAAGAGTTGCTACTTGGTTCTCATATTTAATATCCATGAATTATTACTTATTATTATTAAGGCAAGTATATTTTAAATGAAAAAATACAATTAAAAATCTCCGGTTTTCTCTCCAAATAAAAAGGTTTTATCAGTCTCAATTATTATTATTTATTATTATCTAAAATAAAAATGAGAATAAGTTTGGTTTGTGGAACACAAGACTCAATTAAAATAAAAGGAAAGTAACTATTATGATTTTTATTTATTAAGGACTATCGAACAATTGATATTAAAGTTATTTATAAATTTATCTTTAGGATGACTTTCAATATCAAAGCTAATATTAAACTGTTAATTGAAGAAAAGATTGCATCATTTCAACTGTAATCGAGAGTGAAACTGACACTAATACATTTGAATTCCTCGACTTAAAGCCGAAATTTTGCAAAAACACTGCAATAATCTGGCTTAAGTTTCTTTAATACTTGTAAAGTACTCTAAATCTATAGAAACAAGATTAAAAGAAAATTTAGTCAATATTTCAAGTGCCAAAATAAAAACCAAGCCATTATGCAGTACAATCAATTAAACTTAATTCTTGAAAATAAATATAACTTCAAATTGCGATAAAATGTGATAATATGTCCAAATTTTTTATTGTAGCATGCAGAAATTAGAAAATTATGGAAGTTAAAGTACTACACAAAACTTGAATACCAGTGGTCAAGGAAAAGCATTAAATTTAAATCTTAGAGATATAATGTTACAATTACTCTTCACATGTAGTCATTCTCATAATAATGAAAGCAAGCGACAAACAAGCTATTTCAATGTATTTACTTGATTTTCTCTGACAAGAATATTGATGCTGCAGTTTTACCTTTTTGCAATACCTGCCAGCATAAAATCAGCTTCTATTTACATTTCCTTCCTATATATTGAATTCAATGAGATCTTAGATCTTTAATTATAAGGTAGATTTCTGCTAATTGTAAACAAGTAAAATAATCTCAATGAGACGCAATCACTCATAGATCTATATATTAGCTGTTTTTTAAAACGAGTAAAGTGACTTAAATTTATCTGAATTATACTTTATATTGTAAGGCTTGTGAAAAAACAAGTTTAATAATAATATATAAGAAGTGAGGGTGATCAATTAAGGCCACATAGGTATGATATAATTTGTGTGATTATAAGTTTTTCATAGAACAATTTTTGCTTTATAAAATAAATACCATTAAAATGATGTTAAGAAAATAAAAATATATTCAGTTAATTATTAAAAATAAGTTCATACTCATGTTTTTTTATTAAAAGTCTTAACTTAAGTAAAAACTTTAACTAATGTGAATTGTATTAGATAATTATTTTTATAATTATCAAAATAATTGCATGTATTTTTTAAGCAAAAAATGATTTTTAAAAATGTTTAAATTCGAAATTTTCTAACTTCATTTTAGAAGTGTGATTGACCCCCCAAGCTCTAGTATATATTAGCTTAATTTCACTTTTAACTTAATATTATATTCATAATACATTTCTAAAGAATAAATCACTCAAATATAAATCTCTCCTATAGATTTAAAACACAGCTAAAGTGCATTCCTTTGCGATTTTGGTGTAGGGCAATTATTCAACTCACTTATATTTAACTGAAATCTCCTTTGCTATTTCTAATATTATATTCCCTTGAATTCTGCATTTATGTTTGATACCTTTCAATTATTTCAGAAACCTTTAACTTGAAACAAGTAGATGTAATTACAGTATCAACTTTATTCAAAGAACAGCCTAAGTAAATGCCTAGCAATAGATTTGATGCAGTTGATCTAATTCATTTTAAAATTACTTGATTGTGAGAAGTTATTGAAGTAATTTTGCCTTAAGATGATATTTATAAATTACTCCAAATCAATTTTAACGTATATTCTTAGTGAACTTCTCAAGCAGCATTAAATTGACACTTTTTACATGCTGTAATAAGTAAATGACACTATCATATGTTTTACTTTTCATTTTAAGATTTAAACTACTTTTTTATTCTACACACAAAATACTCACCTACATAAAAAGTTTAGTTTCTTTAAGAACAATTGCGATTTCCCTATAGTTCTAGTACTTATATAAAACAGGTAAGTTGGTTTTCTAATAGACAGTTATCAAACCTGCAAATAGACATTGTCAGTGTTTCATGAGAATTGATATCAAAAAGTAAAGAATCGAATGAAAACAAGTGCTAGTTCCAAAAAAGATTACAGCAGCTAACAGCCAACTTATTTCTCAATAAACAGTTTAATTTATGCAAGATTTGTAGTATCAAACTAAAAAGGAACTCTTAAATTACTTTATCGTAAAATTTTTTCTAACAGAAATATTACAGTACTTGTAATAAGCACTTACTTCTCAATTATAATAGCTCTTGATTTCCTAAAACATAGTTCTTTTTCATTTTTATTTTTAAATATCAAAGAAACTGTTAAGAGAATATCTAACATGAATTGTTAAAATAATCAAGAAAACGAATTATGTGATCAATAAGAAGTAGAAAACAATAACCAAGGATTGATGAAAATTCATTCATAAAATGTATTTGATTGCATTGATTCAAATTTCAAGACAATCTAAATAAATTAAAATATTGTGATACTAATTTATTCCTAATTAAACAACTTATTAGTAGTTTAACATTTATTATTAATTATTTATTGGTTTTAATTTATTGGAAAAGAAAATAAGTTTCATGATAGAAATGATGTTGATGATTTTAACTACGTAAAACTTTCCGAATTAAGCATGTGGATCAGTTCATTTATGAATAATCTTTAACTTATAATTGTATAATTATATTTTGTAAACTATATACATTTTATTAAATATTATTAATTTACATGTTTATTAAATGCAGTTAAAAAAAGAGTTAATTATGAAAAATAAGAAGAAAAGCTTAATTAAAAATGAAAACTTAATATTTGAATAAGAATACTTAATATTATAAATGGGAATGTGTAAAGTGGAACAGCTAATCATCTTTACAGTGATCCTCATAAATATCTCCAACTGCATGAATGAATTTTCTATTACCCCTGTCTTTCTTCTGTTTTCGGTAGTGTTGACTTAAGTTGATGAGCATGCTGACTGGACATGACCTAGTTTTTAAATAATTTAAAGATATTAAATTTGTAACTTACAAAAAATTGATGGCCACCATCTGCATCATCTTAACTTTTCATTTTCATTTTTAAATTAATTTAATAACTTATCTATTTCCTATTATAAATTATGAATCTTAAAAGAATTTTCCTACTTAAATGAAATTATATATAAATTGCTCCTTGTTAAGATCAATAACAGGCTAAAAGAAGACTAAATGATACGAAACTGTTGAAAAGAGATTCATTAACTCCAAGAACGAATATAACTCCTATAGTTTCTAATATAAAATGAATAATTGATGTAATATTAACTGTGATTATAATTTAAATTATCAAAAAACAATAAACTTGATTGACTACTTCTCTGATATAATTAATAACTAGTTACTGCTAAGAAATAGAATTTCTTAGTTGAAGAAGGGAGACAAACTTTAAGAAAATCAAAGGAGATAGTAATGATAAGGGGGTTAACTTAAGACAAATGAGAGTTCCTGTAGAGCTAGGAGTGTTACCAGTGAATGGAACCAATTAAATGAATGATAAGGCTAAATAATATCTACTTAAGTTAGACTCAATGATTAAAATATAGATATAATTTGCTTAATTGGCACCTTAAGTGAATATCTTGTAATATTAAAAACACACATGAAAAATATACAAAACATAAATACCTTGCAGGTTTATATTTGAGAGGAGCTTAGATAGAATACAAATATGATGACCTAGTAAGACAAGGTCCCTCGGATCAAATATAACATATTTATATTGAGAGTAATAAATAGCGAATTAAATCAACCTTATTTAAGGTAAATCAAGATTCATGTCGTAGTTATATTATAGTATGTTGAAATAACTAGTTAAAGAGTATACTCCGTGCATAGAATTACATACATACAAGGTTAAGTAGTAGTAGTAGTAGTAGTAAATTACTTGAAGGTACATACAATGTTAATATAAAAATATTTATTTAAAATGTGGTTGATGTTGACCATCCATACTCAAGTGTTCATATTCTATTAAGTAAAGAGAATAGAAATTGGTTAATATAAGGCTTTAATAAGGACTTAACCAAAACTACTTCTCAATAAGTTGTTTAGTTTGCAATTATAGAATTGAATTAATTTCATTTCAAAATTCTTTAAAAGGCTTTATAAAAGACATTGATTAATAGTAATTCTCACCGAATGTATTTAAGAAATGTTGAATTTTAACAGAAAATGAGCCTGCTATTATGTGATTTTATTGGTATCTAAGCCATAGTCAACAACTCTAGAGAGTAATATAACATCGAATGAGTATGATTTTTACTTGGAGTCAGTGCAACATCTCTACAAAAAATGCAACTCTGCTTGGGGAACTTTTGATAAAGTTGAAGAGTATATGATAATGAGATATCTTATTGACACTAGGTTTAAATAGCTTTCTTGGAATTGATATTTTCCTAGAGGAATAGCCAATTTAGGAGGAAGAAGGGTTTGACATGGTTTAGCTTGAAGTTAATTAATTAATAATGGGTATTATAGTTATTATTACTTTTTTATAATTTATTATTTATAGTTTATATTTATTATTGTATTTAATAATATAATAATTACAAATTGATATTTCAAAGGACATCCCTTTCCACTTGAGCAGCTTACTAAATTTTAGCTGCTCCTTAGAAGTCTCAAAACAATCTGTTGATTACTCAGCAAGAAAGCAAGTAGTTTATACGAAGATTGTTGATAATCTTAGTGCAAATGTGAATAATCAATTTGTATCTTAAACAGATGCGCAATCAAGCCTTGTTGAACAAATTTATTAGTTGTTTTAATTCAACTTGAAGATAGCAGAGTTGCTTCATATTAATACTGAAATGGCTCTAGCAAGTAATTGCAAGAAGATACCAAAGATATCACTAATAATTAACATTGGAAAGTAGTGAATTAAGGAGTTAAAATTTAGTACAATTGGCTGTTAATCTAAATCCCTTGTATTACTTAAAAAGCGGTAATGTTTATATCCAAAATATAGTGAGTTTATATAAATATAGTTAATAGATTAATGCATCATCATGTTAGCTATGGATTCATGATGCTTAATAATGGGTTTCTAATCATCTGTTGATCACGGAGACATTCCTAAATAAAGAAGTTAAGAACTTTGTTTTCACCTTAGTATAATTCACAATATGTATATGAAATATTTTGAATCAAAAGATTGATAATTGTTATTTTTTATTTAACTTTCTAATTAAATGGTTTATAGTAGTGAATAAAAATTCTGAAAATATTATGTGGATTGATAATTCTATAATTAATAATTTTCTAGTTTGTTTAATTATTAATAGCAATTATTAAAAGAAGCTAATTCATTGTAAATGTAATATGTCAACTATTGTTTATTGCATGCCCAGCATTTTTATAATTTATAATCTCTTCTCCGAGAATTTTGATGTTTATGATTTCAGGTGCTATTTTTTCTTGATGCTCTATTTCTACTTTAGCTTCACTGAATGGTTTTTCTTATAATTATTTATTCAGTTACACTAATTTCATCCCTGAATTTAGAAAAAAAAATTAGAGAGATATGTACAGACCATACAATCAAAACCCCAAAACCCCTTAGTGAGGTTTATAAGTGCTTTGATTTGTAGGGTATAGTTGGGGTCTTATTGGGGTTAGTAGAGAAAACGCAGGTTTTTTGTGAATTTAATGAATATTTAATGATTAATAGTTTACTTAATTCAAACAAATTTTATCTGCTTATCTTTGTGGTACCTCATGAATCTAGCTCTCTGGAGTGGCTCATGTATGTCTTCTAAAGATTATCTTGGATAAGCTGGAGCTCTAACGATTATCATCTCTACAAGCCTTTTAATTTCATTGCAGACATCTTCCTGTTATATATGTTTAGAAGCCAAACTTATTGATTATTTTTCGTGCTTTGTTCCAAAGTAAGACATACTTTCCATATCGCACTCTAAGATTATGGCAGCAACTGCCCAAACATCCCATTAAACAGAGCCATTAGTCCACTTCTCCCTGATTGGAAAGTATCCTGGTGTGCCAAGCACCTTAGCCAAAGTTACTATTTCTTATCTTATTGCTCTATTGAAATCAATGACTACAATTTCTAATGGACAGAGATTTAACATAACATTTTCAGGCTTCAAATCTCTATGTACATACCCAAGTTCATGAAGCTCTTAAACACCCTTAATCATTTCTGACAGTATCTCATTTAAATCATCTGGGTATCTATTATGATAGAGATACTCTCTCAAAGTCATTTCAAACTTTTTCAGTCTTAATGCAACAAAGCCATGCCCAAGAATAACTCCATCAAGTCTAAGTAAGTTCTTAAACTATTTTTTCTAAGCCTCCCTCAGTATTATGTATTCGTTTGCAAATTCATTTTGATACTGCTCGTTTTTAATGAGATATTTAAAAGGATATACTTTGTAAGCATACTCATCAACCACTATAAGCTTAGCCTTGTTTGGCAGGTCAAAATGCAAGTAATTTTCAATACAGCTTTCAATATCAATTGCATTAAATGCAGGTATATACATAGCTCTCTCTTAAAGACATGCTATAAGAGTACCATTTGCTGGCTGATTCATTGATTCAAAACGCTTCTGCCTCTTGAGCCTTTCCTCTTGTTGTCTTTAAGACTCAAGAGAGTTATTTTTTCTTTTAGTACAAGCTTTTAAGTTTCCTCATCTTTAATCAGGAATTCGCTTAAATGATGCTTCTGCATATGCCTCTTTACTTTAGCTGAGTGAGAATAAGACTTCATGCATGTTGTGCACTAATATCTACCATCTACTTTATCATGCTTAAAGTAGATCTTAGCTCTACCAGAGTGTACCTCTTTGATGTGCCTCTTCATGCTAGACTCTGTTGAGAAGAAATTTTAGCAGTCTTAACATTAAAATGTTTTAATTTTTTCTATTTGTTGCTGTTCTTTATATTCCTCAACTAATTCAACTTATGTTTAAACTCCTATCTCTGCACTCTACTTCCTACTTCTTGTTTTAAACTTCAATTTTGAAGACCTCTGCTTCAAACTCAAGAGCTCTTAACTCTACTTCCTCTCAATATAAATAACTTCTTGCTTTTTAGTGGTGCCAAAGTTTAGTTATGATTAACCATTGCCAAGAGAGATTGCTTTAAGATTTAACTTAGCCGCCATGTTTAAATTCAAATTTAAATTTGTATTATAAAGCTCTAATAACCTCTCTAGTTATAGCAACTATGTATAGGAGTTGGCACTGCAGCACTAATGGTTGATTTTGAAGTTTTAAAGCTCAAATTTATACTTAGTTTATAACTATAATTTTTCTAATTTCATGCTTAATATTTTTTGATTTTGGTACCAACCAAGTATAAACCGGTTGGTACTGGTACCAATTAGGTTTTGAACAATTTTGGAACTTTTCCATTAAAACCTCATTAGTTTAAAAGTAGATACAAATTAAGTTTTGGTACTATTAAATTGGTACCAATTAAAATTAAACCGAATTAGTACCAGTACTAATTAAATTAAAACAATTTAGTACTAATTTAATGGAACTAAATTGATAAAAATGGAGCTCCATCTCTGAAGTTTGTTACAGCTTCTGCCTGCTTCTCCACGTTTCTTTACTAGGTTAACCTCCTATAAGATGCCCATATTTAATACTGGGATTTTAAACAGTAGGATCCAGAACTCTATATATTAAAATTTGAAATTCAATAACAAGAGAAGGAACAAGGATGGAATCTATAAGTACTGCAATGAAGAGGGTTGAAGCTTAATAAATGATCTCAAGATTTAGAAGCAAGGAAGATCTCTATCGATACCTCACTTAGCATGGTAAGCATGTGACATATACTTAATCATATGCTATAGTGGGTTTATTCCTTCCAACGATGGGGTACCAAAATTTCATTCTTAAAAGCTATACTCTGCGATGAGAAGAAAGCCTTAAAAAACAGTGAAATAAAGTTGATAAATATACCAAACTACCCAGAGATTTCAGTTACTAATCTCTACGAGGATGCGATGAAAGATGAAGAGTTGGTAGTTTATCTTCCTACCAAGAA
>ARYC01020452.1:0-54499 GCA_000711775.1 Oxytricha trifallax
AAACGTTGCCAAGTCCTGAAGCTTCAACTCTTTATGATCTAATTGAAATAAATTATTACTACTCTGAGAGGTGAAAAGTCAAGCATAATATTCTCAGGCTTCAAGTCTCTATGAACATGCCCTAAAGTGTGCAGCTCTTTTATGCTTTTGCAAACATTTGTAAGAATAAGAGGTAGCTACTTTGGAACTCTTTAATCTTAAATGTAGTCTATTAAAGTAATTTAATATAGAGGGAGACGAAAAGCAACATGATCTTGAGCAAGCAGTATTGCATCGAGCTTAATTATAAATCTGCACTGTCTATCCCTTGCTGTAGTAAGAGCTTAGTACTCATTGTAAAATTCCATTTGATACTTGTCATCGCATTTAAAGTAGTTGAATGGATAAATCTTGTATGCGAACTGCTTATCAGTAATGACCTTTTTCTCAAACTTGTCCTCAAGTATAAGATAACTTTCCTTTCATTCTTTAAGATCAATTACATTTAAAATTGGAAGCTTTAGTGCTTGTATCTTCAAAGTGATTTTCACTATCTCAGAAGCTGAATTTTATAGCTTATTTTCTTTCTTAACTCTTTGTTCCAAAGATTCTAAAGGGTCTCTTGGCTTTCTTTTTTGAAGGAAGACCTCACAAGTCTCAGGATCTATGACTTCAAACTTCTTGCCATGATAGTTTTAAAGGTGAACTTTTAAATCTCTTGAATGATTATATTGCTTATTGCAATAAGGGCAAAAATATTTTCCATCTATCTTATCATGCTTAATATAGAGTTTAGGCTTGTTAGAATGCTACTCTAAGATATGACGCTTAAGAGCAGATTTATAAGTGAAGTTCTTCTCAAACTCTTGACATAACTGTAATGCTTTAATTTCTTTTTTCTCTTTATCCTCTTCAACCATTTTTATTGGAACTTCGCATTGAATTTCGTAGCTCTGTATTTCTATTTAACAACTGAATTGTTATTCAAAGTCTGAGACCTAAGTTCAGAGAATTTCAGGTTCGTACTAGGTAAAGGCATCACAAGTCTCAATTTTCTTTTGATTAATGAAAGAAAGTTTTTGCTGGCTAATGCCAAGCAATCCCGCTTTTCTTAGTAAGTTGCCGCTCATTTTATAAATACTATTAATAATTATATAAGCCCTTTATATACTAGTAAGAATACATCTTCAAAGATTTAGAGAGGTCTAATGGGAACAGAGTGAGAGATATTAGTTTTATATTTCTAAAATTTTGAGATAATTTTTGTATTATTTCATCCATTTTATACATTAAAATGCACCTAAATGTGTTTTGGGAAGTTAGGTGGTGCTCCTAAATATGATCTCGTAAATTTAGGAGGGGAAGTTTAAAATTTAATTTTTTTAATGCACCACCTAATACGGTTTTGAACTTTAATTTAATCTCCTAATTAAGTTTTATATAAATTAGGAGCACCACCTAATTAAATTAATTATTATTAGGAGCAATTTAATGGAGAAAGCTTGATAAAAATGGATGTCAAACTTTGAAACTTGGAGAAAGTTCCACCATCTTTATCTATTTATCTGATTCAGGCTGACCTCCAAGTGGATCTCCCTATTTAGTAGTAAAATTTTAGTAAGTTTAGAATGGATATCCATAATTTTAAATTTCATAAACATATATAGAAACTTGAAGCAAGATAGGTGTTATGTTTTGCCTTTCATATTCTTTCCTTGTGTCTTTAGTTTTATGGACAGATAAGTTATCTACAAACAGAATAATCTCTTCGTCCGCGTTCTTATCTCTAAGCTATTGTAGGAACGTAATGTATAATTCGGTCTTTATTGAGCGAGGATGGATAACATAAGTCTCGAGGCATTATCTTCGCTTATTCCACCAAGTATTGCATGAGTTTAAACCTTAACCTTTTAATCATATACTTCAATGATGCTGTACCTCTTATACCAAGACCTTGATATGAAGCTATTAAAAGTGAATACTGCCTCATCAGCGTGTATAAACTTTATATTATGCTCTTAAGCACTTTGCATTTAATCAAATATATAATTTAAATTATCCTTATAAAATGGAACATTAAAGTCAATCACTCTCTTAATGCGATTGACTGTCTTGTAAATATTCCGTTCTTTTTATATATGTTAGCTATCGATTAAGCAGAGATATGAAGCTCAGGAAATTGACGATGAAACATCACAGCTCTCTAGGACAGAGAGAAGTGAGCCCAATATTTAAGAGTCTTATAATTAATGAGATAATCAATATGAGTCTGCTAAAACTTAAGAGGTCTTTTAGACTTAGAATTAAGATGCTATCTCTTTAAATTCAATGCCAATAGACAGTGAGACCTCACAGTTGCTGGAGATTTATGGAGTAGACTTGCTATAGACGTGTAATTAAGGAAAGGTTTGAGTTATTCACTATATTCATCACATCCATATCGCAACTTAAACAATAAATCTATATACTCACTGTCATAAATTGACCCCAGACCTCCCATATACTCACTTAAATTACTAATATTTATATATTAAACCCCTACATTAACCTTATTAAAACCCTAATAAAGTATGCACTAATAGTCTACTTTTATCAATCAAAAACTCAATCAACATACTGAAAGTGTTTTGGTGTTTTGATTCATAGACTCCATCTTGCTTCCTCTTTCTAGAAATGTTAATGAAATTTATAATTATGGATATCAATTTTAAGTTTATTAAAATCTTACTACTAAATAGGGAGGACCTACTGGAGGTCAACCTTGAAAAGATATGAGGAGAAGCATTGAAAAACTTGCTCCAAGTTTCACAGATTGATTTCCATTTTTATCAATCTATCTCCATTAAATTGCTCCTAATAATGTTTAATTATTTTAGGAGGTCCTCCAAATTAAGTTCAAACTTTATTAGGAGTTAAATTTTAAGGTTAAAACTTAATTAGGAGCATATTAAATTTAAAAATGTTTAATAACTTTACCTCCAAATTAAGTTCAAACTTAATTTGGAGGACCTCCTAGAGAAACAAAACTTCATTAGGAGTATTTTAATTTACTAAAATGTATAAAATTCTCATTAAATATGTCAACTTACAGTCTTTTATGGTTAGTTCATTTTCTTACCTCTCAGCAAAGAAACTACCAGAGTGTCTTATACTCTACTATAATAGTTTATCTCGGTAGATTTTATCATTATTATAATAAAATATATCAGCAAACTAAAATGAGCGCTAACCTGTTAAGAAGAGCGGCATTACTTGGATCAAGCCAATAAAAGTTATCATTCCAGCAACCAAGAAAAGTAGAGACCAGAGACGCTTGTACTCAGTGGGAGCCTACTTATGACAACTTTGACCAGTCTAGCTTTGATATTTAAATATAAGTTAAGTAGGAGGTTATCAAAGAAGCTGTGCAAATTGAGAAGGAAGTTAAACAACCTGCCATAGAGCATTAATAAATACCAGCCAAATTTGACTATTAATGCAAAGAATGCAATAAAGTTTTCCCTTACAAGTCAACTTATAAGAGACACTTGAGAGATATACACAACGATATGCCAAGGTTATATCTCAAGCATTAGAAGAAAGATGGGAAGTATGTCTGTGAGTTCTGTGAGAAGCCATATTCTCATACTAGAGACCTCAAAGTGCACTTAAAGAAAAAGCACAATTAAAGTTTTGTCTTTATTCATGAACTTACATGGAATAGATTCCTCTAAAAGAGAAGATCAAGAAACCCAGTGGAGTCTCTTAGAGTTGAAGTCTAGAAGTAAGTAAAAATGAAGAAAGCAGTCAAGAACTTTCCTGTCTCTGATATCAATAAAATCATGGTTAAAATAGACGCAATGAAGATTCCTATATTAAAAATTATTGACTTAGATTCTTGCCTAGAAAGCTACCTCACTCTTGAATAAAAAATAGAGAAGATAGTCATTACAGATGACTAATATGCTTACAAGATATAACCTTTCAATTACTTCCTTGCTGATAACAAGTTCCAAATGGAATTTGCTCATGAGTATTATGCTCTTTAAAAGGCAAAGTTAAATGAGCGCAGGCATATGATCTAGCTTGATGCTATTTTACTTGGTAAGGATCATGTAGCCTTCAGGCTTCCTTTAATTGAAATGACTTACAGAGAATTCTTATCTGACAATAGATGTCAGAGATAAATTCGCTAGATAGTATAGCAGATAGTTGAAAGGATTGAAGAGCTTCACAAGCTTGGTTATATTCATAGAGACTTAAAGCCAGAGAACATCATGATAAACTTTCAGCCTCTTAGAGTTTATATTATTGACTTCAACAGAGCTCAAAGAGTGCAAGTCTCTGCATAAGAAATATATACGGCACTCCTGGATATTTCCCAGAGAGAGAGAGAGAGGATTGGAGAGATGGAGACACCTAATGGGATATCTGGGCTCTAGCAGTTATAATAATAGAGAGCGACATGCCAAGAAATGATGACTTTAGCTGCAGGGGTGAGAGATTTTAAGCAGAGAATCAAACAATATCTTGATAAAAATAAAATAAATGGAGGTCTCAGAGAACTTGCATACTCAACTATTATCAAGCAAAGCTAAGAGAATTAACAAACAATAAAAACAATCAAACATCAACTTAGAAAGATAAAATTCAGAGAACTGCCACATGACTCTAAGCTTATGTTTTTGTGAAGTATTTTCAAAATTTGCTTGAAATACTCACTTAAATTACTAATATTTATATATTAAACCCCTACATAAACCCTATTAAAATTCTAATAAAGTATGCACTAATAGTCTACTTTTATCAATCAAAAACTCAATCAAATTGCTGATAGAGTTTTGGGGTTTTGAATACATGCAGTCTTTTGTGTGAATTACGTACTGCAAGAGTTTAATTAATATGAAAAACTTCTTTAATTTTACTAATATATAAATATTAGCAATAGTATTAGAATAAATTGTTAGTAATATTTGACATTTCCTGATCAACTGTAGATTTAATGGCACCAATTTCTTTTTTTCTTTCATCTTTTTGCTATTGAATTTCACCGAGAGAATTGCAACTAAAATTATAGTCTTAGTCTTTTAATTGTGCTACTTCATCACATATATTTTATGCAAGTTCAAAGGCTTAATCAATTGATAATTTACATTTGCATTTTTTAGAATTATTAATAAAATATTCATAAATTATATGAATTATATATTAATATATGATAAAATTTTCAATTAAATAATTATTTTGAGTTAGGACACTTCATAATAATCGATTTGTTTTGTAATTAATAAAATAAAAATAATATTATATAAATTACTGCACAATCTCATTATTTATACATTTCAGAAAGCATACTGGACATATTTGCAATTCACAATCGCTTTACTTTTCATCCTTAATCTGATCTTTAATTTAAATTAATTTTTGAACATTTTTTTCTAGATAAAATATGAAATAAAATAATTGTATAAAAATATAATTGTTTGATCTTGATTTTCACAACTGTTTATGCTTTTTTGAGTATTTTTATTGAAGTGAGTAATTTTAACTTGCAGAGATTTTTCAAATCATTCATACCATATCTCACAATCTATTTTTATAGGAGGTCTTTCAAACTTAAATTATGTGAGATCCAGTTATTTTTAATGTTTTTCGTCAACTAATTCTTGATAAAAAATTTAAGTTAATTACAAAAGTTTGTTATATATTTGATTATATAAGAGAATTATGAATTTATAAATCATACTAAATATAAAAATATTAAAATCAAATAAGCATGTGAACTGCTTGAACTTTAATTTATTAGCAAGAAATTTTACATTTGTATGAGTTTTAATTGTGGATTTGTTTTATAATTTGATTTTCATTATTTTATTGAAAAGTTTATATACGATTAATTTTAATTAGGATGACGACTGTCTGACTCTGAAAAATGAAAAAACATTATGATATTCTATGAGTTTTATTTAAAAATCAAATTGAATTTGAAAAATCTTAAATTTAAATTATTCAATTTTAGTTTTCAATTGTAATTTAAGAATCATCTTACTTCCTCACATTTTCTAACAGTTTATCAATAATAATTATAATTTATATTGAATTATAATGAATAATTAAAATAGTTTTATCCGGGCCTCAATTTCTAAGACTTTATCTTGAAAGATTTGAGCCTCTTCTTACGGGTCTATATAATCTTCGAGCATTCGCAATTATGTGTTAAGTTAACCCCTCAAATCCAAGTGAGATACTGGCTCTAAACCGTATTAAATAATTAATATATATTTAAAAAGTAAAAGATAATTTAATAAGAAGTTGATTTAATAAAATAAATTATTTTATATTATAATATTATTTTTTATTGTATTTGTAAGCTATTTCTGGATCAATAAAGTATGTCTACTAAATTGGATAATCGACATTACATCTGCTCAAATATTCTAATTATAATTTATTAGTAAATTAATATAAATTTTAATGATATAAGTATTACTAATATATGAAATATTGAGGGTCATCTCTGATTTCAGGAGGCAAAGCGTAAAATAAATAAAATTAAAAATATAAATTAATTATTTATTTCGCATACATTTAGAACTTAACTTCATTTGCTTTAGTGTAATTGTCTTATTCATAATTGTTATCTTAAAACACTAATTCGTTATTTATATTTATGTTGGCCTCTTACTGTTATAATTAAGGTTATATTTCTTAATTTATTGGTGAGATAGATTTTAAAGCAAATCTAATAAATTTAAAGAAATGTGAATGATTTTATAAAAAAACAATTAAATTTTCAAATGCTTTTTTAAATTGGATCAAAATTCGATTTTAAATTAAACACTTGATTTTAAAGCGTATAATAACGTTTGAGATATTACAAACAACAATATTTATCAATATAATTATTTTATTATATCGATGGTAGTCACTCTCTTAGGCTTCTCTATGATTGTATATTTGAATTTTTGACTCTGGTCCACCATTTTGAGCGACTTTTATACGATTCATAATCTCCTTCAATTCCTATTGATCCAAATATATTTTTAATTGTAAATTTGTCATACGAGTAGTGTCAACTACCAGATTATCAATTCTTTCTTATCTTTGTTGATCCAGTCTCCTTTAAATCAATCTCCATTTTTTGTAGTTTATAATTTCACATAGAAAAATGCATCACTGGTTAATTTATAAATAATTATAGGTAACGCTTATATAGTCCAATACTTAAAAGCACCAAGCCAAACAGAACCAATTATATAATTACTAAGAAAAGCATTGCTAGCATCTCTTGAAACGAGAATATCATTAGATTTACCCCAAATCTTATGAATGTATTTAAATTTTTCAATTTCTAAGTGTTTGCATATTGATTTAATTAAATTTGGATTAATTATTTATGAACTGCATAAATACCAATACTAAGATAAGCCTATAATTTCTCCTTATTTTCTCTTAATAAGTTCTTATAAAATAATTATAGTGTTTTAATAATAATTAGATCAATTAAGCTATAAAAATTAAAGATTATTGTAGTTCTCCCATTAAAGGCATTTCCTCTCCAAATCTTCATTTCATATATAGAGTAAGTAAAAATGAATAGATCAATATATAGAGCCATTCAAATATAAAATTTTCATTTTTTAATTATTTTAAATAGTAATTTTTTAATATTTAATTGCAAAGTTTTCCAAAAACTACTCTTAAAACTTCCTCACAGCTGGCATGAACTGAATAACCTTAATGTCGAAAAATATTGTATTTAAATCTATAAAAATTGAAATTATTTATCAAATTAATTTTCATTTATATTGAAATATTAAGCAAATGACAATAATCAGTGCTTTCATTGCTCTATGAAGTATACAAATGTCTCTTGATCTCTATGAAGTATGGGTGCTCCACTTATTTTTGCAAAGCCAGCAAAACTCATACTTACATTTGTTGCAAGTCATGTGATTGCAACCACCGTTCTTTTAAATGTAAATTCCGCAATTCGGGCATGTCTTCTCGAAAAATAAATTCCAAAATAAATAATCTCTTTAGTATGGTAAAATAATGCTAAATGAACAAAAATTTACTTAAAATAAGTGATGCATTTGGGATAATAAGTATTGATGACAGTATCTGGTTTGTTTGCACGTTATTTTTAGCTTATCACAGTTGCTCATAGTAGAAAGATCTCTCCATACTTTAAATATAACATTATTATATACTCTAGTGATCTCTCCAAGTATAAGCACATTTTTCACAAACAAAATTATCAGTGCAATATTTCTTGTCTTTAAATCCTCCATACACTGCTCGTTTTTTTAAATAATAAAAATTATAAATTCCCCTTTTTATATATCTTTTTATAATTCATACACACAATCCTTAGCAGGACAATACTTGAAATCCTTGTTATGAATTTTAAATCTTTCAAAAAGTGTAGATTCAAGCTGTTTATAAGCTTCCTTAAAGTTAAGACCTTCCTCAGCGCTTGAATATTATATAAATACATTTAAAAAAATTGTCAGTATAACATATATAAATAAGATTTCTTCATTAATTACTAAAAGGTTTTACAAATATATTAAAACTAGGCTTAGATTTTCTACTAAAAGTTAAGATAATGTATTAATTATAACATTATTTAATCTTAGTCACCTTTTAATTTATAATTACTTTTAAATAACTGTAAATTGATCTTAATTAAGCTATGGTATTGCTAATTTACCGATTAATATTAAGTTATACTTTAATTTTTTTCATCATAATTATTTTGAAATATCATTTTTATTTGATAATAATGTGAACCCTTGTTTTAAGCATTGTAAGATTAGTATGACAAAAGATGATTCAGTGTTTGCTCAAAATTTATGTTCTTACCACAAGTAATAAATAGATATAATAAAATCTTATTCATAAATTTAAGAAAAGTATTAAGTGGACATTTTATAACAATTACATCTGCTTGTAAGTAAATGGAAAAAGTAATCAATTTTGTATTTAATATAATTGAAATATAAGTTTATTGCGTAGTCGTTTCTTTAAGATATCCCAACATGCAGTAATTACAGATCTTATTATGACTGTTAGTTGCTAAATTTAATATATTATAATATTTTGTTAAACAGGTAGTACAATCAAAAGCACGGGATTCTTTAATGTCATAGTAGCATACTTGGCATAGGAAAGTTTCTTCAATTTATAAATTAATTTTTAAGAAAGTGATTTATGCATTAAAAATAAAACAAATTAAATCCTCACTGACCAATACAACAATTAATTTTTAGAAATCAATTATATTTATAGTTTAAAGTAAATCTTTTTTTTAGCATATTAAAATTATTTCTTCTTGAGAGCTTGGCAAATTAAAGATTGCTTAACTTGAATCCTAATCACCTTCTTAATTAATTAAACCTTTCATTTCTAATCCGGAAGCATATGTTTCTTAAAAGTAAATGTTACTTTACTTAGCTTTTTTATTAATAATTCTACCTTTATTATTCAAAATGATAAAAAAATCTTTAATTTTATCAAATTTAATATATATTAAGAAAATATCTATAATTAAGAGCATAGTTATCAGATCGATTCGTATTCTACTATTCCAAATCTACATCCATGAATTATTTTCTCTATTTCATTAACAAACATTCAGCTTCTCTGGCTTTAATTTCTTAAATCTGTTAAATTTCTTGATAATGCGTAGGTTGAACTTATATACATAGAAATTCTATTCTTTTTTTTTTCTTTGGCTTTACTATCTTCTGCTCTTCTGATTGATTGGAATGTTGTATTGTTAAAAATTCTTGTTATAAATTAAAGTGATTTGAATCTATTTGGGGATTATCTTGCAGCTGTTTTAAGCCAGATTTAATAAATATTTAATTTAAATTCCTCATCCACTAGAATTGAATTATCTTCAATTAATTTCATGAAACCTGGTTATTTGGATTCTTCCTTTTTATCAAATAATATAAATATTACTAATGAACAGAGAAATTATAATTAAGTTTATATCAGTTTCTGAGCTCATTTTTATTAAATATCTCAAATATATAAATAAAACTAGAGAAATGTTTGAAATAAAGCGATTTATATATAAAATATTAAATAATCTGACTCTGAAAAAATGAGATAATTCATTACACCCTGTATTTATTTGTCAGATTTATTATCATATGTTGAAGATATTTTCATTCATAAAATAAATTATTGAATTAATATTAATATTCAATATTAAGCATAAATTAAAATTTATAATTTTAACAATAAAAATGGAAGGTAAATTTAAAATATAAGATTATTTATTCAATTTATTAAATTCTACTTTTCATTTAATGAAAGTTTGATCTACTTAATTATTGCTCTTAATGATTTAAAATTTAACAATTATTTTAAAATCAAATCAATTTTCTTTGAAAGTAGATATTAATTTGATAATTAAAATAAGTGAATATATATACTTTGTCTAATTATTTTAAGAAATAATGTTTAGAATTTTTCTGTTGTTGTTGAATAATTGTATTTACTTACAATTTAATTATATTAAATAATGAAACATTCTTTACTTATTTTAATAGAATATTATATTTTATACTTTTATAAAACTAGAATTTTATGTATGTATATCTTATTTGCGTAGATATTATCAAATTATTTAAATTCTAAAGTTTAATTTACCTATTATGTTAGTATTTTGAAGTCATAGCAAATATAAATATAAATTAAAAGTTTTAATTAATGAAGATTGGGACTATTCCTTACTTTAGCTAATAATCATAATCTTATCTTTACTTTCTCTTTACAAATCCATGCAACAAGATTTTGATCTCAATAATTTTAAGTTTCTCTATATTATTGTTCGTTATTTTATATTAAGCCTTATTTAAAGACAACTTCATCGGAGATTAAACTTTGACAAATCACTCCGTTTCATTCACTGAAATTTTATTAAAATTATAAATGATTTTCAAAAATAAATTAAAATAATATTTACATTATTTTTTTAAATTATTATAAAATTTTTTTTAATAGATATTGGTAATTTGTGTATTTTTAATTATTAAAAAATTTACAAGTTTAAATTTGTTTAAATTTATTTGTCAATAATCTCTAATAAAATATCATTCAATAAATAAATGGATAATTTGTTCATTTTAGAAACCTTATTTAGTTACTAAAAATGAAAAAGTGCTTAATTAAATTTAACAGGCTCAATAAAAATATAAATTAAAAAAATTGTTATTGAAACTAAAACTTCTGCGTATAATTTAAAAGAGTAAAAAGATAATTAAAACAAAATTATGATTATTAGCTCCAGTTATAGAATTTAAATTAATTAGAAACCTGATTTATATTTTATTCAGTTTCACTTCCAAAAATTAAACATTTTTATAAATTAGTTATACTACTGATAATCCCTGTCCTCTGCTTCTCTATGATTAAATATTTTTATTCTTACCTCTGGACCCTCCCTTTAAGAAATTTAAATTTTATTCATAATTTCTTCAATTTCTTGCTACTATCCCTAAATTTTAAATTCTAAATTAGTAAATTGTGAAGGACCTAAATTTTATTACTTAAGTCTATCTTCTCTCTATCTTAACAGCCTTTATTGTATTGTTTTCCAATTTTTATAGTTTATAATTATGATTATACATAGAGCAAATATAAAAATTTATTATATATTATATGAAACGCTTGTACAATCAAAACCCCAAAACCCCTTAATGAGGTTTATAAGTGCTTTGATTTGTAGGGAATTTGTTAGGGGTTGGGGTCATTAAAAGGTTTTAATGTGAAATTTATAGTAAATGTATTTAATTTAATCACTCAAAATGCACTTTTGGATCATGTGAGAGAGGTCGGAAGTTTATCTTACTTAATCACAACTCTATCTACTTTATTTATATGTCTGATCTTGAGTCTGGTTTTATTATTATTGACTCTGCCATTTGCTTCATTGATTGAGACACTATTGTTTTGTCAATAAATTGCTTTATTCTTTGCCTTGCATCCTTCTCGCACTTTGTAGAGTAGTAATCGTTGCGAGGCATATCGCACTCAATTAATATTGCTGCTAAAGCTCAAACATCCCACTGTAAGTCTCCATCTCTCCAGTCTTCTCTTTCTAGATAATAGCATGGAGTTCCCATTACAATTCCAAGCCTTGATACTTCCACTCTTAATGCTCTGTTGAAATTAATAATTGTTACTTTTACTGGTGAAAAATTCAAATTATATTCTCAGGCTTGAGATCCCTGTGAACAAAGCCTAACTTATGAAGCTCTATGATACCTTGTATAGCTTAGGTTGATATTAATGCAAGCTATCTATGATTTCTTTGATAAGTTATGAAATCTCTGAGTGTCATTTCAAAGAGTGGTAGTCTGAAAGCTACATGATCTTTGGCTAGGAGAACAGCATCTAGCTTTATTAAGTATTTGCACTCTTTAAACTTAGCCTGAGTGAGTACTTAATATTCATTAGTAAACTCCATTTAATATTTATCATCACTAAGGAGATAGTTGAAAGGATATACCTTGTAAGCATACTGATGATCCTTAATAACTTTCTTGTCATAGGAGTCCTCTAGAATAAGATAAGTTTAAAGAGAAGTATCTAAATCTATCTACGCAAGAACTGGTATTTTCTTGTATTGAATTTTGATCATGATTTTTGTGACCTCTGATGCTAAGAGGTTGCGTGCAATCCTTACATACTCTGATTCGCTTGCTTCTTAAAGCTCAGCAGCTTAAAGAGGCTCCCAGCTTTTCTTTTGTTGAGCAAGTTCAATTGAGTGTCTTAATCTTCAACTTCTATCTCTTTCTTGTGGGCTTTTAATAAATGCTTCTTCAAATCTCTTGTATGAAAGTATTGCTTATAGCACTCAAAGCAGTCATACTTTCCATCAACTTTGTCATGCTTTAAGTATACAGTGGGCTTGGCTTCTCTATGCTCCTACATATGCCTGAACCAGCTAGGTTTATGAGTGAAGTCTCTTTCACACTTCTCACAAAAATATACTTCAACTTCCTCTGCTTACATTGAAATTTCATTTCTAACTTTCTCCTCCTCTCTGTCTCCCACACACTTGTTTGCCATTTATTTTCTATTATTAATTTCTATTTTAATAACAGAGACCTCAAGTGATAGCTCTGGTAGTTCCTTATGAGAGTTCATCTCACAGCTATCACACTTTTTATTGACGCCATAGGTAAGTCTCATTTAGTTTGATGGAAGTGCTGTTGTTTTTCTAAAAATGTTAGCGCTCATATTTAAATTTGAATTTAAAATTATAAAAAAACTGCCTCTATAACTGAGAGCTTATATGAGTGCTTTGCAAGCCTATAATTTTATAGGGAATTTCTTAGAGTATTAGAGAAGAAATATAAGTGTTAAGAGACAATCCAGCTCTAAATATGGGGGAGGAAAAAAACATTTTACTTTCAATAATAAATCGATTACAGCACGTACCGATTTAGGAGGTTCGCCTAATTAAGTACGTACTGCTTTAGCAGGTATTTTGTGATTTTATGATTAAATTTAGGGTGCTCCTAATTAAGTACGTACCAATTTAAATTTAAAATTATGGAATTATAACAGTAGAAATTCATATCTATCTCTCAAGTTTGAAACCAATTTTGAAAACTGTCTCCATATCCTTCTTAGATGTTGAGGATGCCCATTTTTAATATTAAGTTTTACAGAGGTATATAATTGAAATCAATAAACTTAAATTTGAATATTATTTCTTAGATCTGTAAACAAGATGGAGTCAATGAATGATGCAATGAAAAGAGTGCAAGCACAAGAATTGATTCAAAGATTTAGAAGCAAGGAGGATTTGCATCGCTACCTGGTGCAGCAAGGTAAGGAACTCATAGTAACTTATCTTGATTATGTAGTTGGATTGTTCTTGCCAACGATGGAAGGTTAAAATTTCATTTCTGAGAGCGATACTCTGCGAAGAAAAGAAAGCATTGAAAACTTAGGATGTAAAGTTTGCAGAGATTCCTAATATCCAGAAATTTCAGTGACTAACTAACTTATTTGATGATGCTATGAATGACCCAGAAGTTTCGCTGTACCTGCCTACTAAGAAGCAGTTGTCAAATAAATTACCTGAAAGAAACTATTTCTTTGCCATACTTGCAACGATTAAAGGTGATTACTTGAAAGAAATTATTCAAGAATCTCATAAGAAAAGGTACAGCATCTCTTCAGAAGATAAGGACAAACAAGGGATCAAGATAAGTGAGAGCTGGCTATCAGAGCTGCAGAAGCACCCTTATATTTCAAGTAAGATTTTTAGCTTAACTCTTTAGAAAAATCTGGTACTGGCATCTTCTTGATGAAGGAATAGAGCAAGCTTCACAGAGAGCGAAAGTCGCAGACAAAGTATGAAGTCAGCAAGAGACTTTATTCAAATATTTAGCCTCCAGAGTCAATGAACATAGATGCTGGAGCGGGCAGCAAGAGAAGAAACTTAGGAGGAGGGAAGCAAGAAGTAGAAGAAAAGAAAGAGAAGCCAGCTCCCTCTAAAGAATTTTAAATGTGACTTATATATTCATTAACTTAACTACAAAACTTATTTATATACATTCACTCTCCCTTCTTTAGCACACTTTTAAGCCAACAAATTATCTACTTTCTTCGCTGAGCTTTTAATAAAGTCTACTGTATCAATAGGTAGGTCATGCATCAAGTGATATAGCAGCAGTTTCTTGTAATGACCTTTTAATATTCCCCAGTAGAGCTCAATTCCATCAAACTATGGATTATAAGGTACGTTGAACACTGGCGTTATTCTAAGTTGTTCATAACTCTTCCTTGATTCTTTAGTCTTATGAACAGAAAGATTATTAACGAATAGTATAATCTCTTATTCAGGGTAATTCACTCTCGGCTGCTCCAAGAACTTAATATACTGCTCTGTCTTAATAAAGTGAGGATGAATAACATTAGTTTCTAAACCAGCATTCTCGCTAATACCTCCAAGAATTGCCATTGCTTATACCTTGACTTTCTAGTCATATACTTCTATATTACTATGCATCTTATATCAAGACATCTAGATAAAAGTGTTGAAGGTAAACACAGCCTCGTCAGCATGAATAAACTTAATATTATTCTATTAGGCTCTCTACATTTAATTATAAATATAATTTAAGTTGTTGTTGTAAAATGGCAGAGTGAAATCAATTACTCTCTTGATACGATTTACACCTTTGTAAGAGATACCGTTTCGTTTATAAATGTTTGCAACAGATTATGCAGAGATCTTCAACTCAGGGAACTGGCGGTGAAACATAATAGCTCGTTATTCGAGAGAGAAGTGAGCCAATACTTCAAAGTTTTTTCATTAATAAGATAGTCAATATGCTTCTAAAGAAACTTTGACTTTATCTTAGGCTAAGAATTCAGCAATTACACAGCTTTCAAGTAGTGAGAGCGAACAGTTGATGTACTACGCTTTAAGAGCAGTGCAATAGACTTATAGTTCAGTACTTGTTTAAGTTATTCACTTTACATATCACATCCATAACGCAGTTTAAACACTAAATCTATTTACTCTTCATCATAAATAGACCCCAAAAGCTCGTAATTTTTGTCTCGCATTTAATTAATAACCCCAACCCCTAACAAATTCCCAACAAATCAAAGCACTTATAAACCTCATTAAGGGGTTTTGGGGTTTTAAATCCAAAGCCTAATAACACCAAGCCAAATATACCTATTTAAATAAGCAGGATGTAAAACATTTACAGCAACTATTATGTAGAGAAAATCAAAAAACTTAATTCGTATCTAACGAACTATAAATAAAATTATATAATTATTATAAAAACCCATAGATCAATTAAGACACCAAGATTAAGGTTAAGAACAATTAAATTAAAAATTAATAATTGTTGGCTGAAATTAAATATAATAAGGCTAAATTCAAATTTACACACCCTGATTGGATTATTTTATAAGGACAATTAATAGATCCAATAGTTTTAATAATTAGTCCAAACATTATATAATTATACGCCTATAATAATTAATTTTTAATTTAATTGTTCTTACCCCCAATCTCTTTGTCTTAATTTCTCTATAGGGTTTTATGTATTAACTATAAGAATAGCAAGAGAAGTATAAGTTTTATGTATTTCAATATTTTCTATAAACTGGTTTCATTTTTTATTTGCATCTATAAATATATTTAAATATAAATTTAATAAATTTCAATAGACTTTAATATAAATATAAATTTAATTTAAGTTCTTCCACTAATATCCCAACAATTCCAAAGCATAATCTCAATTTTTATGTATGTTAAAATGAACAAATCAACATAAAGAGTTGTTCAGAATAATTAATTATAAATATGAAAAACAATTTAATAATAAAATTTTTTTTTTATTCCTATAGGTTCAATCAATAACAATTGAGAGTCTTTTACTTAAGGTGCGACTTAAATTATCTTAAAATCAAAAAATAAGTAATAATAATATCTTTCAAAAACTGTTCTATATAATATTATAATTTAATATATTTATAGATTTTTTAGTCTAAATTATTTATCATTTAGATTTATAAATATTCATGATTAAAAATAAGAAGCAAAGCACAAAAATTATCTGTTTCACTAATCTATTAATTCCACAAATGTATTCATAATTAGCAGAGTCATGTTCTACCCACTTAATTCTACAGTTCCAACAAAATTAGTATTAACACTTAGAGCATGTCATGTGGTTACAACCCCAAATCTTTTGAATATAAATTCCGCAATATGGACAAGTCTTTTCGAAAAATATCATTTTAAAAATAACTTAATTTTTTTGATATTTTTTAAAGTAAAAATAATAATTACAATGAAATTTATTTAAAAATAGGAGATACATTTAAGTTAAGAGGTACTAATGGCAATATCTTGCTTGTAGGCATTTCATTTTTATTTTTTCAGAATTACTCATATTTGAGTGGTCTTTAAATTTAACATTATTAAAAATTTTAGAATGTCTTTCCAAGAATATGAACATTTTTCACACTCATACTATTCACTGCAATTTTTTTTATCATAAAAGCCACCATACATTTTATTGAGTCGTGAAATTTTGAAATTAATATTAATATGTTTTCTTTCATCTTAAATAATTTATTTTAGATTGTTAATTAATTTATACACACAATCTTTAGCCGGGCAATGTTTGAAATCTTTACTATGAATTTTAAATCTATCAAATAAAACACTCTCTAGTTGCCGATAGGCTTCTTGAAAATGGTGCCCATTATAAAAGTTTGAATAATATAGGAATATAATGAATTTCAAAAATATTATATAGAAAAAAAATTGGCTAATTTTTAGAAAAGCTTAATTTATTGCTATAATTTTTTCGCTCTATTTTATATAAATTGTTACTTCAAAATAAAAATAATAAAGCATAAAAAATAAGTATAGGAATTATCAAAAATTAAAAACATAGTTTTAACATTAAGAGATTGTAAAACCAATTTAAATTCAAAATTTTCTCTGCATTTAAGAAAATTGAAAATCTTAATTTTTCTATAAAATTCTTTTTAATTTTATTTCTATATCCCAATATTATGATCCCTTGTTTTCAGCATTGTAAGATTAGCATGCTAAGAGTTGATTTAATGTTTGATCAAAATTCATATTCTTTCCGCAAGTAATAAAAAAAATATAGAAAACTCTTATAAGTTAATAAGAAAAGTCTTAAATGGACATTTGAACACTATTTCATCAGACTATAAGTAAACTCTTAATAAAATTTGATAATTTAAAATATTTTTTTTATTTTTTTTATTTCGTAACTGTTTCTTTGAGATATCCCAACATGCAATAATTGCAGATCTTATTTTAACTACTGGTTGCTAAATAAAATAAAATATTTTGCTAAACAGGTAGTACAATCAAAAGCAGGAGTTTCATTTATGTCATAGTAGCATACTTGGCATGTGAAAGTTTCGTCAGTGATAATTATTATAATTTTAGTAAAAATGATTTCTTTCATATAATCATGACAAATAGATTGACTTCGGAAATTAAATAAAATATTTATAGTGTTACGCATATCTATACCAAGCATTAAAAATATAATTTTATTAAAAAAACAAAGAATATTTATTTAATGAAATTTTATTTGGTTATAAAGTTATAAATAGTTTATTAATAAATCATGTTTTAAAGTGAAGCAAGTTTATTTTTAAACTCAATAAAAATATATAAAAATAATCTTAAATTTTATTTTTAATAAAATTCATAAATGTTATTAAGTGCTATGCTGACCAAAAAGTATTTAGCAACTATTATATTCACCATCTTAAGTAATGAAGCATTATCTTTCTCGTCCTGAGATATTAATATCTGTTTCTTTTATTTTAATTTAAAAAATGATGAGATTTTAATACAATTTATCCTATTTATTTAATAAATTATGTTAATAATTTCTTCGCTTGGTATATCACAAATCTACGCTTCCGTAGTTGCAGTCAATTGTCTTATTTATTGTTAGTTTAAATTTTTGATATAAATGAATTGGGTAGTAGGTATTATCTATGATCCCAGAGTGCTCCTTATAATGAAACATGGCCTTGAATATATTTATGATTGTGGGTCATGAGGCTATGGCTGGTAATAATAGCCAAATTATTAAAATAATAAAATAAATTCCTAATCAAAACACATTTAATCATCTTCAATAAATTGCACAAAACCTGCTTATTTAGATTCTTCTCTTCTATAAAAGTAATTAGATGAATACATTCGGAATTTCGAAATTAATTATAAAATTAAAAAAAAATTAACTAAAAATAGTGTCAATTAAAGTAATCAATTTGGAAGATATTGGAAGATATTGGGTCTATCGAAAAAGAATTAAAATTTAACTGGACTCTATTATGGCAACACTATTATATCTAACCATTAGAGCGACTTAACTCTACTTTAATTAAATGCCTTTGAGAAGTCATAATATATTACTAATGTCTGGCTATCTCGATATACTTTTACGACATAATAGTACCGGCATTTGCAAAGTCCAGCTAAATTTATAAATCTAAAATGAACAAGCCCAGTATTTAAATTCGACAACTATGACTGCCACAAACATTATCATAAATTTGATTTAAATTTAAATTAATTTTCCAATTTCCAATATATTTTTAGAATAAAATATGTACAAATGCTCTTAATTTTTTATTTAAAAAATATTAAATTAAAAAATCAATTTTATTTCTATCGGTTTCATAATTCATTTTTGTTAAAGTTTTCTCAAATACTTAAGTTAATCTGAATTTATTATTACACTTATTAGTTTAGAATTATTTAATATCATTTAAATTTCAATCATAAGATTAGCAATAATACATTTTTATTTAATAAATTTAAAAAATCTCCTTATTAATCTCAATATTTATAATATAAACTTTACTTTATATAGAGAACCATTCAAATTAATTCATTCAATTTGAATGTTACTTCCTTTTTTGAATTAGAGTGAATAATTTTATCATTTAAATCAAAGTTAAATTTAAAGAAATTATTTAAAATCCAAATCTTTCTATCGATTATATTTTTGAATTTATAGTATAAATTTTATCAAACTTAATAAACCCAAACAAACTGTATCTGATATAAGAAAGTACCTTATGTGCCTCTAATTGCTGCTAATAAAGCACTGGGGCCTGGAGCCAAAACATCATATGTTACGAAAAAATTGCCATATTTTCCATATGTAAATTAATTTCCATCGCTCGAATAAAATATTAAACCATCTATTATATTTGCTGGTTTAACTTAAATTAAGGGAGAGTTAATATTCGTAGATAAATAATTACTTCAAATAATATTAGAACTTGAGATACAAATTATCACAATAAAATCTTTAATTTAGAAATTAAATAACCCCGTCCTTAACTTAGACTTTATTTATTTTGTGTTACGTTAAATCAATTAAGCTATCTCCACCCCCACTTCCACCATGTATATCTGATTAAATATTTCCATAAGTCATTTGAAGGGAATCGATGTATACTCCAGATCTTACTCGAATTTAATTATAAAATGAAACGGTAATAAAACAAAGGAAATTTATATTTTATATTTAATTTAGGTTATTGGACCATTTTACATGAACAACTACATATCATCAAAATATTGTAGGAATACATTCGATTTGGGAAAAATAATTAAAATCAAATAAATATAAAAGAAAATTATTGGCAGTTAACTTTCAGGAAACCTGGACAATATGGTACTTGTTCGATAGAGAATTCAAAATTAGCTGGACTTTAATATTGGCGGTACACCTCTATCGCATCCCCTGACCGAGATAACTTGACTTTAATTTTTGGTGATTTGTTTAGTTGATTTTAAGGCCAAAATTAAAGTCAAGTTATCTCGGTCCAGGGATGCGATAGAGGTGTACCGCCAATATTAAAGTCCAGCTAATTTTGAATTCTCTATCGAACAAGTACCATATTGTCAAGGTTTCCAGAAAGTTAACTGCCAATAATTTTCTTTTATATTTATTTGATTTTAATTATTTTTCCCAAATCGAATGTATTCCTACAATATTATCCATCTTTCTTATAACCATAAAGTTGAGATTCAGCGAAAAATTGAAGAGGTTAAGGATCATATGATTAATCTGGATATTAAGCAATCATCAAAAATATTATGTTGTAATGATTAAACAATATACACAGATAACACAATAATATTGTAAGTATTATATTTAAATAAGCCCAATTTCATATAATGTAACGTATTACAATTAATTTGTTAAATTTAATCCTAAATCATGAGACCTTAGCATTTTTAATTCTATCTTTCAAGGCAGAGATTTTAATTTGGGAACAAATTTTCAATTTTAATCGAAAACTTCTGTCAAAATAGAAAAACCTAAAAATCTCCTATATTCAATTATAATAATTCTTAAACTCACGAAAAGTAATACTTTATTATGAATATCGAAATATTTCCAGTTAAAAGCTGGTGCAATTACCATATTAAGCTCATACATAAAACTTTGCATTTAAACAAAAAGATTTACCATAATTTTTAATAAAATTCATTGATATTAAAATGTAAATTTTTTTTAATTACATGGTTATTGATTTTAACACATTTAATTAGGATTATAAATCTATATCATAAAGAATTAATTAATAAAAAAAGGTTTCTCTAAATTGAAATTATAGACCCAATATAATGTATTTTCTTGAAATTATATCTTTTTAATTAAATATACAAAAGAATTGTTTTTTAAATACACACAAATAAAACAAGCTAATTCTTGCAATATTAATATATATATTTAAATTAATTACTGAAAATATATTCATATCATACTTTATCTAAATTATTCAAAAAATTTACATTAGATGTCAATCATAAATGTCTTCTTACAAGGGATCTTTAACAAAAAGAAAAACTAATAAATAAGATTGTATATTAATATTAATCCGAGAAATATAATTAATATTTCTTAAAATTTATCTATTATAAAATTAACATATTATGTAAACTTTTTTTTTTAAAAAAAATATATATTTAAGTTATTCAAATAATTATATAAGTGTTTAAATTTTTAGATAAATCCTGTTAAGTAAATCAACAAGTATAAATAATAATAAAATAAATAATTAATTATAAAGAAATAAAGAATCCAAAATTATAAAAAAACTCTTAATTAGATTTTTAGTTTGCATTATTTGATCTTTCTTGGTGTTTATCAAATAAATTTTAAATAAACTGTGTCATATTTTAATAATGGTAAAAAATAAATGTTATAAGCTAAATCGCACCTTACAAATGCATCATAATCTTGGAAGTTAATATAATCAACTAATACTTTTGAATCTTTATCCTTTAAGAAACATCTATAGGAATTGGACCAAAGTGAATCGTTTTCTGTATATTGAGAAATCTAGTTTTCCCTCCATTACTTGGCTTTGTCTAGCATATTCTAGGCTGTTTGAGTATAGTTCTAAATCTTATCTTGTAGTATTTTAAGATATCTTTCTCTATCCACATCTATGGTATGATAAATCTTTTCGTAATTAACAACTTCTTCTCTGAGCATAGTTATGTAAATAGTTCCCATTTGTACAAAGTAGGGAATTGTCCTCTCTGGATTTCTGTAGTCGAGAAAATCTGGCTCTGCTTCAGCAAGATCTAAAAGTATGGCTGGGAGGTAGCCTTTCTTGAGCTCATTTTCATAAGAAGTTATTTCATATATTAATCTAGTATAATCGAAATGAGGAGATCATTATAAAGAAATAAAAAATGCAATGAATTAAGATTATGATCATTTCAGAGTATACTAATGTTTTTTCAACTGTCGATATTATGAATTAAGATTAACTATTTTAATTATCAACTCTATATTACTAATCAAACATGGAGAATTCTAATTATTTATTTTTTTCACTTTTCCTGATTAGTTTGTATTTTAGCGCAGTCTCAGCGATGTATCTGTAGTAGTCTCCAACTTTTTTCTTAAATTTTCTTAGACATCTTCACTATATCTTCAGGGTATCTTCATCGTATCTTCCTCAAAAAATAAAAAGTCAAAAAATATTAAAATTAATAGCAATAACAGCAATAGCAGCAATAGTAACAATAATATTAGCAGTAATTAAATCAAAATCAAGCATTATTATGAGTCTGTTTGAAATTCCTGAGAATTTCAAAATTTTAAATTCATCAATTTTTCATCGTTTTCATCATCATAGTCCTAATTGTCATCTTCATCACTATGTCTTAAAACTAACAATTATAGAAAATTTGGATTTTTTAGAAAAAATCTCAGACTCATAATAATGCTTGATTTTGATTTAATTACTGCTAATATTATTGTTACTATTGCTGCTATTGCTGTTATTGCTATTAATTTTAATATTTTTTGACTTTTTATTTTTTGAGGAAGATACGATGAAGATACCCTGAAGATATAGTGAAGATGTCTAAGAAAATTTAAGAAAAAAGTTGGAGACTACTACAGATACATCGCTGAGACTGCGCTAAAATACAAACTAATCAGGAAAAGTGAAAAAAATAAATAATTAGAATTTTCCATGTTTGATTAGTAATATAAAGTTGATAATTAAAATAGTTAATCTTAATTCATAATCTCTACAGTTGAAAAAACATTAGTATACTCTGAAATGATCATAATCTTAATTCATTGCATTTTTTATTTCTTTATAATGATCTCCTCATTTCGATTATACTAGATTAATATATATTTCTGACCAATACAAATTTATTTGTTTTCTAAAATGGAGTTTTACTTATTTGTCAGATTTACTTAAATATTAATTTACTTTTAATTACATATATCTTAGTATTTAATAAATATTTACAATTAACATTAGAAATTTATATCTGATTTCCTTTATAATAATAATAATAATAATTGAGATTATTCAAGATAAACCATAATATTATAACTATTTAATATTTATAATTTATAAAAAAATTAATCAAATTATTTCATAACAATTTCTAATTGTACTTATTTTCTTAAATTCAATAATTTATGTAATAAGCTTTAATTATATTTTTAAGAATGAGTTTAAGATGGCTTAGATAATTTAATTGGTTCGAGTATATATAAATTTTGAATATTTTTCTTAATATTTTTGGATATATTTTTATTACTTTTATTTTTTTGTAAACAATAATAATTAAAAAGAAGACTTTATGATATTTATGAAAATAAATTTAATCTATTAATATCTGTATATGCATCTCAAAAAGAAATAATAAAATCATAATAAGTAGTATATATATTGAAAATTTCATTTGCTTTTACGAACCTTGGTTACTAATTATTTCTTAAAATAAAATTAAAAATCTAAATCGAATATTAATGAACATTACTAAGAAATTTATAATCAAAGCAAAAAGGAATTCCAATTTAATGAAATATGTTGTAAACTATTACAATATTCATCTAAAATTATGAGTTATACTTTTAATTAATGCAGTTAATTAAATAAATTATACCTTTGAAATAAAAATCATGATATTTTAAGTCATTAAGATAAAATTACTAAATTATTATCATAAACTTAAAAATTAGTTTATTTAAATTTGTATAGAAAACTTAAGAATATAAATAAAATATTTCACAATTTTTGAATTAAAATTTTAAATAAAATCTGTATTATGAATTGAATTAATCTTACTTTGAAAATTATGGATATATAATTAATATTAATCATCAACTGCAATATTTTCCTTTAATCTATAAATTTCCTGTTATTTCAATAATTTGTCAAAATTTCTTGATAAAATCTCAAAATCTTGCTTTAAATAATTTAAATTAATATTTAAGGTATTTATATGCATTTTTAAACAATATAAAATAATTAGATTTTATTAATTTTAAAGACTTTCTTACAATTTCTAAATCTCTTAGAGTTTTCTTGATATAAAATGCATAATTTATAATAATTTTAATTCAATAAATTTATATATTCGCTTATTCACTAACATAAATAAAAAAAATTGATATCTGGCTGGATTTTATTTGATTATGGGCTAATATAATATTTTATGAATAATTATATATGCTAATATATTTTATTTTTGTAGGAATATAATTGATTTTAAAAATAAATTGAAATTTTTTCAATTTAAACTTAAAATATCGGCAGTTAACTTTCTCTAAATCTAGACAACTTGGTATTTGTTTGATAAAGAGTTTAAAATTAGCTGAACTATAAATTGGAGGTAACCCTTTATCGAATCCCTGAAACGATAAAAATTGACTTTAATTTGGGTAATTTGTTTAATTGATTTTAATGCTAAAATTAAAGCAATATTTTCTCGCTTTAGGGATTATTCTTTAGCTAATTTTAAATTCTCTTGAGGACAAGTAGCAAATTATCTAAATAGAAAAAGTCAACTGCAAATATTTTGAGATTTTAATTTAATAATTAAAATTTATTTTCACAAATCTAATGTATTCCTATAATAATAAAATTAATTATAACGTTTGTAATCCCTGTCCTCAGCTTCTCTGTGATTGAATATTTTTACTCTTGCCTCAGGACCCTCCCTTTATGAAATTTAAATTCTATTCATAATTTCTTCAATTTCTTGCTACTATAACTAAATTTTTTATTCTAGATCAGTCAATTGTGAAGGACCTAAATTCTATTATTATTATCTCTCTTCTCTCTGTCTAATTAATCTTTATTGTATCGTTCTCTAATTTTTATAGTTTATAATTATAATTATGTATTAATTATAATATAATATATATATATATATATTTATTATATATATATATAGTATATATATATTATAGTAAATGTAAATATACTATAAATTATATGAAACGCTTGTACAATCCAAAGCCTAATAATGCCAATGCAAATATACCAATTTAAATAAGCACAATGTAAAACATTTACAGGAGTGAATTTTTCGAAAATATAAAAAAACTTAATTCGTATCTAAGAAACTATAGATAAAAATAAATATTGATATAATTTTTTAACTATAAGAACACCAAGAGAAGTATAAGCTTTATGTATTTCCGTCTTTTCTATTTGTTGGTTCCACTATTTATTTGCATCTTTTAAATATATTTAAATGGGATTCTTATAAATTTCAATAGATTTTAAAATAATTATAAATTTATTTTATATTTTTCCACTAACATCCCAGCACGTCCAAAGTTTAATCTCAATTTTTATGTATGCTAAAATGAATAAACCAGCATAAAGAATTGTTCAGAATAATTAATTATAATTGTGAAAACAAATTAATAATAGAAATTAATTATATTTAATTATAAATTATTTATAGAAGTTTAAATATTAATTTTTAAAGTTCCTATAGTCTTAAGTAAAGATATTTGGAAGTCTTGTACTTTAGGAGCCACTTGAATTATCTTAAAATCAAAAAATAAGAATATTAATTAAAATTAGTCTACTGTATTTAATTTATTCAGTAAATTTTAAGGTTATTTTAAATTTCAATTAAATAACAGGATGTTAAGATTTTTAATTAAAATTTAAGAAGCACAGCACAAAAATAATCAATTTCATTAATCTTTTAGTACGACAGATGTAATTTTAAAAAGCAGGGTGGTGTTCTAACCAATTAACTTCACAGATCCAACAAAATGAATATTAACACTTTGTGCATGTCATGTGGTTACAACCCCAATTCTTCAATATATAAATTCCACAATTTGGACAAGTCTTTTCGAAAAATATCATTTTAAAAAATAATTTAAATTTTCAGATATTTCAATCATAAGTATTATTATATCAATGAAATTAAAATCAAAATAGAAGATGTATTTAAGTTAGGAAGTATTAATGGCAATATCTTATTTTTCTGCATTTCATTTTTAACTTATCAGATTTACTCATATTTTAGATATCTATAAAATTAAAAATTATATATATTTAAAGTGATCTCTCCAAGAATATTCGCACTTTTCACATACATACTTATCACTGCACTGTTTTTTATCTTAATAACCTCCATACAATTGATTGCATTTATTGTTATAAGATTAAATATTATAATAGATTGTATTGCATGTTAAAAACTTATATTGTTACATTTATTTATACAGACAATCTTTTGCAGGGCAATATTTGAAGTCATTACAATGAACTTTAAATCTCTCAAATAAAACACTGTCTAGCTGCCGATAAGCATCTTGAAAACTAAGACCTTCATCAAAATTTGAATAATATTGAAGAGTAATTTATTTGAAAATAAATTAAAAAGTCTAAAACTGGCTAAATCATTAAAGCAAAGTGTTAAACTCTCTGATCAATTTAAAGATCTTAACTTAATATAAAGCACACTTCCAAATATAAGAAATATTTTGTATAAAAATAAAAATAGGTATCGTTGGGATTTATAAATTTATTATAATATTAAGCAATTGTGCAAACAATTTATAGTAAAACGTTTAGTACTTTAAAGTTAATTCATAATTATAATTTTTTTTAATTTCCCATAATATTTTTATTTCACGAATAATGTGATTCCTTGTTTTCAGCATTGTAAGATTAGAGAGCTAAAAGTTAATTTAAAGTTTGATCAAAATTCATATTCTTTCCGCAAGTAATGAAAAAAATAATATACTCTTGTATTTTAAAATAAAAGTGTTTAGTGGACATTTTATCACTATTTCATCAGCCTGTAATTAAACCTTTAATAAATTATTGTGGATAATTGTTAATTTTTTTTATGTTAACTTTAACTTTTAACTGTTTCTTTGAGATATTCCAGCAAACAGAAATTGCAGATCTTATTTTGACTGTTAACTGCTAATTATAATAAAATTAATTTATTGCTAAGCAGGTTTTACAATCAAATGCGCGGGTTTCTTTTATGTCATAGTAGCATACTTAGCAAAGGAATGTTTCGTCAGTAATAATTATAATGATTTTTAAATTGTTATTTCTTATGAGCTAAAATTTTACAAAATAGGATAAATTTTGAAATAAATTTTTATCATGAAATAATATTCTTAAGAGAAACAAATTTATTTTTAGAGTATTTAAAATATTGCTTTGTGTGTATCTTCATTTTTTATTTTTATATTAAAATTAAGAATTTTATTAAGTGCTGTTCTGAGGTAAAACTAATTTGCTAGAATTTTAATCACCTTCTTAACTAACCAAGCAATATTTCTCTTATCCTGAGATATTATTATCTGTTTCTACTATGTATGATTAACTTTACCTAGCTTTATTATGATTTAAAAAATAATTTAAATATAATTATAGTAAATTAGGAAACTTAAAAATTACATTAATAACTTCATCGTATGGTTCATCACGAATATAAACTTCCATTGTTGCTGTCAAATATTTTATTTATTGTTTGTTTAAATTTTCGATATTTATGTATTGAGTTGTAGGTAATATCTATGATGCTAGTGTGCTCCTTATTATGAAACGAGGTCTTGGAAATATTTATGATTATGGGTCATGAGGCTATGGCTGATAGTAATAGCAAGATTTATTAATATTATAAAATGAATTCCTAATCATAACACATTTAATCATCTTCAATAAATTGCACAAAACCTGGTTATATAGATTCCTCTCTTCTATAAAAAAATTATAATATAAATAGATTAGGAATTTAGAAATTAATTATAAAATTAAACAAAATAGCGTCAGTTAAAGTTGTTTAATTTGGCGAAATTTAGTATATTAAAATAGTATTCAAATTTAACTGGACTCCATTTTGACGAAATTATTTTTATCTAACCCTAAGAGGGCTTAACTCTACTTTCATTAAATGCCTTTATATTTGAGGAATTAATAAATTTTACTAATTTCTATTTATCTCGATCTAGTGATAGGATGTAATCGTACAGGAATTATTAAAGTCCAGCTATATTAATATATCTAAATAAATTAGCCAGTATTTTTTTATTTGACAACTATAACTTGGACTAATATTAATATAAAATGTTTTAAATTAATTAGTGTTCCAATTTCCAATATATTTTTACAATAAAATATGTAAAAATGCAATTAATTTTTTGTTTAAAAATTAAATTAAAAAATCAATTTTATTTCTGTCAGTTTCATAATTCATTTTTATTAAAATTTTCTCAAATCTTTAGTTAATCTAAATTTATTATTAACTTCTTATTTTAGAATTATTCAATATCAAAATTTCAATCATAAGGTTAGCAATAATACATTTTTATTCAATAATTTTCCAAAATTAACTTATTAATCTTGATATTTATTTTCTATATTTTACTTTGAATTTTGAACAACTTCACTATCTTTTTTGAATAAGAAATAGAAATTTTTTAACATTTAAATTCTAGTTTTATTTTATGATATAATATAAATCCAATGCATTATGCCGATTAGATTTTGAATTATTTGTAATTTTTTTAAATCAAACTTAATAAACCCAAACAAACTGTATCTGATATAAGAAAGTACCTGAGGTGCCTCTAATTGCTGCTAAATAAGCACTAGGGCCTGGGGCCAAAACATCATAGGTTACGAAAAAATTTCCATATTTTCCATATGTAAATTGATTTCCATCACTAGAATAGAAAATTAAACCATCGATAATGTCGCCTGGTTTAACTTAAAATAAGGGGGGGGGATAAAGGGTAAATTTAAAAATTCGTAAAAATTATTACTTCAAATAATATTGAAGTTTGAGATGCTAATTATCACAATAAATTCATTAAAATTAGACACTTAACCACCCCATCCTTAACTTAAACTTTATTTATTTTGCGTTAAGTTAAATCAATTAAGCTATCTCCACCCCCACTTCCACCATGTATATCTGATTAAATATTTCCATAAGTCATTTGAAGGGAATCGATGTATACTCCAGATCTTACTCAAATTTTATTAAATAAATGAAACGGTAATCAAAAATAGGAAACATATATTTTAGATTTAATTTAGGTTATTGGACCATTTTACTTGAACAACTCTATATCATCAAAATATTATCCATCTTTCTTATAACCATAAAGTTGAGATTCAGCGAAAAATTGAAGAGGTTAAGGATCATATGATTAATCTGGATATTAAGCAATCATCAAAAATATTATGTTGTAATGATTAAACAATATACACAGATAACACAATAATATTGTAAGTATTATATTTAAATAAGCCCAATTTCATATAATGTAACGTATTACAATTAATTTGTTAAATTTAATCCTAAATCATGAGACCTTAGCATTTTTAATTCTATCTTTCAAGGCAGAGATTTTAATTTGGGAACAAATTTTCAATTTTAATCGAAAACTTCTGTCAAAATAGAAAAACCTAAAAATCTCCTATATTCAATTATAATAATTCTTAAACTCACGAAAAGTAATACTTTATTATGAATATCGAAATATTTCCAGTTAAAAGCTGGTGCAATTACCATATTAAGCTCATACATAAAACTTTGCATTTAAACAAAAAGATTTACCATAATTTTTAATAAAATTCATTGATATTAAAATGTAAATTTTTTTTAATTACATGGTTATTGATTTTAACACATTTAATTAGGATTATAAATCTATATCATAAAGAATTAATTAATAAAAAAAGGTTTCTCTAAATTGAAATTATAGACCCAATATAATGTATTTTCTTGAAATTATATCTTTTTAATTAAATATACAAAAGAATTGTTTTTTAAATACACACAAATAAAACAAGCTAATTCTTGCAATATTAATATATATATTTAAATTAATTACTGAAAATATATTCATATCATACTTTATCTAAATTATTCAAAAAATTTACATTAGATGTCAATCATAAATGTCTTCTTACAAGGGATCTTTAACAAAAAGAAAAACTAATAAATAAGATTGTATATTAATATTAATCCGAGAAATATAATTAATATTTCTTAAAATTTATCTATTATAAAATTAACATATTATGTAAACTTTTTTTTTTAAAAAAAATTTATATTTAAGTTATTCAAATAATTTTATAAGTATTTAAATTTATAGATAAAACCTGTTTAGTAAATTAACAAGTATAAATAATCAAATAAATAATTAATTATAAAGAAATAAAGAATCCAAAATTATAAAAAAACTCTTAATTAGATTTTTAGTTTGCATTATTTGGTCTTTCTTAGTGTTAATTAAATAAATTTTAAGTCAACTGTTTCAAATTTTAATATATAATAAATGAATGTTATAAGCTAAATCGCACCTTACAAATGCATCATAATCTCTGTAGTTAATATAATCCACTAAAAGCATTGAATCTTAATCTTTTAAGAAACATTTGTAGGAATTGGACCAAAGTGAATCATTTTCTGTATATTGAGAAATCTAGTTTTCCCTCCATTACTTGGCTTTGTCTAGCATATTCTAGGCTGTTTGAGTATAGTTCTAAATCTTATCTTGTAGTATTTTAAGATATCTTTCTCTATCCACATCTATGGTATGATAAATCTTTTCGTAATTAACAACTTCTTCTCTGAGCATAGTTATGTAAATAGTTCCCATTTGTACAAAGTAGGGAATTGTCCTCTCTGGATTTCTGTAGTCGAGAAAATCTGGCTCTGCTTCAGCAAGATCTAAAAGTATGGCTGGGAGGTAGCCTTTCTTGAGCTCATTTTCATAAGAAGTCAATTCATAGAGATATAAAGCATTCTTAAGTCCCTAAAGTCTCTTTTCTAAACTGATAACCCTTTCTTTATCAATCAGACCTTAGCAAAGAGTTTCCACTTTATTTTTAATATTTTTCTAGATTTCGTCATAGTCTAGACCAGAAGGAGGGAAAATTAAGTTCAGTAGTGACTTTACAGCAAAGTTAACTCCAGTTTTAAGATTCCGTTCACAGCGTTACTCAAAACACTTGGAGACTAAGCATTGGATTGTAAAGAATAAAGTTCGATTTAGGTTTAATCGCTCAAGAAAAGGTCATTTTGGCTTTAATTTGAAGCAAAAGCTAGTATTTAAGAATTCTGTGCGACGTCATAATTTATATTCTGCTACTTATCAATGGAGTATATTGATAGACAGGCTACACAAAATACCAGAATACTTGGAGCTATGATGTATTTTCTTATGCTCTTACGATTGCTTGACTATGTTTAAGATTTTACCTCACTTTATAGAAGGATGCATTTAATTACTAAAAATAGTTTTACATTATTATATTTTTGATAACCATGATATAAAATAATATTTACAAAGAAGGTTGAAGCATAATTTAAAAATAAAACAGGAAATAATTTATAAATTTAAAATAATTCACTATAGTTAGAATTTTTTTAAATTAAATTGTTTTCTAAATTTTGCTACGATTAATCAAATTGATTTTTATTTATGAATTAAGTTAGATCTTTAATTTTTTCCACTTATAATTATTTAAAAACATCTATAAAATCATACTTAATTTAAATTAATCTTATTTATATTTTATCTATCTATTTTGCCAAATTTTTTATTTTTAAATCCAAATTAGCAAATACGAATACCCATCCAACTTTTATCATCGATAAGTGATATTTTTAATAAGATTGGCTTATTTTTATTATCCATTGTCTTATCAAATATTATAGTTATTTTTAACTAACATACAAATCTATTTAAGATATGAGTATTTATAAGCTTATAATTTAATATGTTATTTAACTTTTCTTTAACAAATATATCATTTCATTAGATATGATTAAATCAAAGAAATATTAGAATTGCTTAAAATAATTAAAAATAGATTTTATAAATTATATACAGTGATGGTTGTAAAACCTAGATTACAATTATTATAAGCTTTAATAAACTTAACCAATAAAATAAATTAATTTGTTTTAGTTAATACTTGAATTTCATACATTTTAAATCATAAATAATTCTTAAAACGATGATTCACTGAATAATTACGTTGAAAATAAAAAGTAAAAAAATTAAACAAATACTATTTTGAACTTATTATATATCACAATTATTGATATATTAATATATAAAAAATATAAGAAGTACTTTGTGATATCTTAAGTCGTTTTAACACAAAAATAAGGAAAAGATCAAAATTTTAGTCATTAAATGAGGCAACAGTTTTCCTAAAAATGAAAAAAAATGATATGTGTCAAGAACATAAGAAGGTAATATTTCTATATGAGGATGACGCTTTTCAAAACTTTAAAGTGTCGATCTGCTGTCATGAAATTTAAATTAGTATCCCAAAATTAACTTTTTATAGGGAATGAATTCTTTAAAGATGACAAAAGTCAGTGTAACTATAACTCATTCGACAAAAGAAAAATTTCTTTCTTAAAACATCTTATCTAAATTTTTAAGGTTGGAAATAAAACCTTCTTTATTAGAATTGAAAATTTATTGGGTTATCTTTCTATATTCAATTAAAAATTGGTAAAATATGAAGGTTCAAGACTAAGATACAAATTAAATTCATGATTCTTATATTAAAATACAAAAATTATATCGAACTTAAAATCTATTTACAAATTTATTTTGAATTTCATAATCTGTAGCTTAAATAATATCTTTAAGCATATATATTTATTGTTTACCAATTATATTTATAAATACCTTCATTAAATATAATTACTTTTAATTAATAAAATAGTTTCATTAATAGCAAGCTTTTTAATTTAAAATTTGATTATTTGCTTATTAAGAATTTTAATTATATTTTTATTTAAAAAGTTAAGCAGAAATAATTTACTTAAAAAACTTTTAATTAATTTTAATCAATTTTAAATAAATATTTTTATTATTTAAATTAAATATTAGATAGTTTTATTGATTATAATTAAATTTGTAAAAAATTTCAGGTCTATTCTGTAAATATAAATGGATGATTATGATAAAATTAATATTGTTACATTAAATATATATTTAATCTTGAATTCTATGAAATTTAAGTTTGCTATTATCATTTTCAAATTAATTGTGTTTATCTAGAAATAAAAATATTATTTTGGCATCGAGAATGAATAATTTCTGACATTTTTATAAATCTTTTTCTATATTATGATAAATTATAACTATCCTCATTTGAATAATTAATTACCTAGCGAGATGAAATAAAACTATTGTGATAAATTTAATTAAAATTAAAAAAATCAATTTAATATATAAATATATTTCAAATTTATTTCTATATTAGCATAATCTGCACCCATATATTTTTTCATCAGAACATAAAATTAAATGGTATTATTCCTGAGTTACTACAAAATTTCAATTAGCATATCTTAAATAATTTATAGAATAAAATAAGATTATATTCATTTATTATTTATAAATAAAGTATAAAACTATGATTATTTCTTTGAAGAATTCATTTTTATTATTGTGGCTATTATTCATTGAACCTGTTTTCTCTATCTTCCAAATGTTCCTTCATAAACATTTCTCTCTTTCTTCTGACCTCCTTAAGTCTTATATAAAATCTATTTTATTTTTTTAATTTAAATATAATAATAAAATTATAAAAATAGAGCAAATCTTTCAAGATTTTACTATCTCTCCTCATCATCTACATGTTGGACATATCTCACACCCATGTTGCTTCTCCATCTCTCGACTTAATTTACCTCTTTCATGTACTATTCTTTGATATATTATATAAATAGCTATTTAATAATTTAGGTACGTTTATTTAAATTAATTTATTAAATAATAAAAGTATATTACATAATAGCACTTCTTGCAGATATCAGGAAGTGAAGCAGCTGACTCTTATTCGAAAAACTTGGCTTTATCTCTTGTCATAGGCTCTGAAAGTCGGCACACTTTGCACTCTATCATAAATGCGATCTCCTGAGGCTCCAAATCCTTCGCTTGATTGTTCTTTATAATTTTAATAAACAATTTTATGAAATTTCCTTTTAATCCTGATAACTATTGTACATTTGTATTGTATAATAAAGCTTTCATTATTAAAATGCATTACTATACTGTGTAGTGCTTTTTCTGTTGATCTTAGGGATTAATCTCTTAAGGGTCTACAAATTCTTGGTCTCTGAATTATTGGCCATGTCCATCAGCCAGTCTCTTTTAATCTTTGAGCATCTTCTTGAAATGCCTCTTGCTGTAATTGAACTTTCGCTCTTCTTCCTCAATTTCATCGAAGTCGTCTATGTCGTCTACTTCATTTAAAAGATAATCATGTGCCAAATTAAACTTTTTATTGAAAGAAGGTATTGAATTGGGTATAAGGGGAATGAGAATAAAAAATATGAATACTTCAGCATCTTCAAGAAGTCCTTTTCTCTCCAGGTACTTAATCCATCTCTGATACTTAGACAGACAGGTATCGCAACGTTTGGGCATTGCGAAACCTAGTTTCTTAATATACTCCACTCTTTCATGCAATATTATATCATAAAAATAATGTTAATTTTTAAATAAATATTTATAAAAAAATCACATCACATAGAATTAAAATTTGTTTACAATTTCATGCGAAAGATATTCTTTTTTGTCACATTAAATACAAATGAAAGCGAAGGCGAAATTTTCTGGTTAATGGAAATTATTTTGGTTTTAGTCATTTACTACTTTATTATTGATTTCTCTTTAAAAAATGTAATCTTTATTAATTATTATAAAAATAGTTATTATTAATGAATTTATTTTTAATTTCTTGGAAATTGTTCGACTAAGGATTCTGTTCTGACATAGACTAGTCGTCTTACTTATCTTACTGATTTTAATTGATATTTATATATTTATAGCATATATAATTATAAATTATTATTTAATATTATATTAGGTTTTAATTGCCAAAATAGACGGAGTAAGCTTGGAAATCCTGTTCAATTTAGTGCTTGTCAAGTGATGAATCTTATATGTTTTGGTAATAATGCTGATTTTAAATTTGATCTTTACTATCTTCAAAGGCTCTTTTGGATTCTTAGAGGTTATTCATTTAATGGAGGTTATTCTGTTACTGTTAAGATTTAAATTTATAATATTATATCTTTGAAAATTATATAAAATTATAATTCCTTAATATATACACTTTTCAAATTTTGTGAAGGGATTTTAATTCTTTTTAAGTTTTTATGAATCTCTATAATATTGTAGATATATTGGTTTAAGGAATTGTTGTATATAACCAAAAGAATTTATTAACTTATTTATAATTTAAAGATTTATTCACAACTTTGGGATTATTCACTTAACTCGGATCATCAACAATTACAAACGAATCTTCAATTTCGCAATCTTCCTCTTGCTTATTCTATTGATTTTTATTATATAAATCATTCATCATTTATTGCTAAACTCTAGCAGCAGCGGATGATGAAATGTTAACGAAGGATTCCATTTTTTGAATTAAATTTATTATGAGATTTTATTCACAAATGCTATTTTGAAATTAGACCAGCCAGTTAAATGGAGATTTATAGATTTTTAATATACTTTATAATTCTTAAATATTACATTAAAAAAAACAAATTTCTTAGCGAGTGAAAGGAAATAAGATAGATAGAAGTTAGAGAAATTAATAAGACATTTTCTTTAATTTTGTGATATTAGAAATCATATTCTTTTAATCATTCATCTACTATCATTTTCTAGTTATTATCCCCTAATCTTCTTGTGTAGCATCTAACATCAGTTTAATCTCAAATAATTAACAAAATAAATAAATATATTTCCCTCCACAAAATATTTCAAGGTTCTATAAGAAATTTTAAATGATCTCTTTTCTGGTCGTAGTCAAGTTCTTTGGAATTCTGAATCTGCTAAGCCCACTTCCCACACATATATTTGGTCACAATTTTTACATGATAAGAACACCAGTCTGGCTCTGAAATCTCAGAGATAGTGGCCTCAGATGCATGGAAGTAATCACAGTAATAGAATATCGTCACTTAACGGGGTAAATTATTTAGTTTAAATTATGAATTGTATTAAATTTTAGATAAAAATGATGTCAAAGAGTTAAACTTAGACTGAAAAAAAATACAATTTTAAAAAGGTTAATTGTTAACTGCACAAACAGTTCCATTACTATAATGCTCAACATGATAGCTTTTCTGAGTGTTTGGAGCAACTTTAGTAAAGAAATTTAGTTAGCTCTGTAGTTTTAATGGCAGTTTAGGAATCGTTCTAATCTCTGATACTTCAATCTAATCTGAGTATTCAATGTCAAAGTCAATCTACAGTCTCTTAGAACTTAGACCTCCTAACTTAAAAGTATGATAGATATTTGCAAAAGAAGTTCCATTGTCAGCCAAATACATAGTATCATTTTAGTCTAAGATGAAGACTAGACTTGTTGAGTTATCAAAGAATTTATGGAGGTGCTTTCCGTTCACAAGTAGTCCATGCTTGGAATTGTAAACTAAATCAATCAATGGCTGAGATTAATTTTGGTAAATTTAATCGAAGTTATTGAGGGACAGATTGCCATCTATGTTAGATTCATACATGATCATTCTCAGCTTAAAATCTTCCCCTCTTTTACTTTATTTTATCTGGTACGTCAAAACACCTTGATGATTCAGTTAATAAGCTGTCTGATAGAATTTCTTAGAGCTTCGCTTTTGCTATTCAAACTTTAACTTTGTCAATTGGTAGGGAGAGCTAAACCCCTTGATTTGAATAACACTCATTAATAAGTATAAATTATTCTAATGATATTATAATCACTAGTGATATAATCAATTTTACGATTTATATTTTGCAAATTTTTTATTTATTTTAATTTAAAATAAATTTCTGTCATAAATTAAGCCACAAGAATTAAGACAAATATATATATCTTGTCAAAATTTCCTTTTATTTGCCCTGATATTTTAAAATTATATAATTAAAATTGGTTTTATTTAAAGTAATATTGTTTGAATAGTCACTTTAACTTCCTATAATATACTATTCTGTGTTGTTGATTGAAAGACCGTCAATTGTAAAAGTCAGATTTGATTATGAATCTATTACTCCAAGTTCTGCAGTGAAACCATCTTCAAGTATCCTTAAAACTTAGAAGAAAGGACCAAGAGCTTTACGTCTAAATATAAATTATTAATACAACACTTAAATTTCTTACAACTTAATCATCTTAATCTCTTTGTTGGCTAGTTTCTTAAAGAATAAAATATCTCCCACTTTCAAGATTTAATTGAGGGAACCTTCTTTGCAGCTCAAGTATGAATCATTAATTGAAAGTTCGGGGATAGCGTTGGTATTATGACTATGCCAAAGTATGCTTTTAGTCTGATTTCCACTGATTACATAATAGTCGTCAATCGTAATTATTTCCTTATCAAAAAGCTTATCTTAGCTCTCAATCTCCATTAAGTTGTCTTCTATGATTCTCTTAATGATTGCTGTTTGAGTCTTATAATCATGTTCCTATAAAATTTAAAGAATTTAATAAGAGTTTAACTATGAAAAGTATTCTTACAAACACAAGTGTATCTCCGATGTCATAGTTAACTGCGAAATTGCATCTCTTACAATACACCATTTTCTGGTTAATAATTTCAAGGCCATAACTCTTTAAATGCTGTTATCTCTCAGTCTTTGACATTTGATCTTGATTTTTACCTGCATCCCCTTCCATAAGAATATTCTTGAAATCAAAGATGTAATCTGGCAGAGAAGTGTAGTTAGTGAAGGGCTTATCAATAATGACTGTGTTTTCGTTTATCATCTCAATGATGTTTCTACGTTCGAAGGTTAATTAGCCGTTTATGTGAATGGGAATTTGAACTATATCTGCTTTTCTGTTTATTAATGACTGATCATGTGGGATGTTATAATTAATTAAATACTTTTAGTTTATTACGTAGATAAATTTACACTGTTTAAGCAGATTTTTTGTTTTTTAATGCTAAATTAATGCTTAAAATATTAAAACTATAAAGAACCTGAGAAGAATACCACTTTCTTTATCAACAGTCAAATAAGGGATATTAGAGTTGAGAATCATGTCATAGATTTCAGATTCAGGATCTTCCTCAGACATAGTTTCAGCTATTTATTGATTGTAAACTGCTGAAATATTTGACCTTCCTAAGTTGAATTCTTCTGATATGGTACCATTTACTAAAATAATTTCTGCAAATAATATAGAATTGGTAAATATATGAGATACTAAATAGATGAAAATTATACCAGTATATTTATAGATTTGCTTCTATGTGATACTGATCGATTGATTCACCAATGCAAAACTTATACAACCAAATATCTTCCCTCTATATTGTAATATTAATGCCTTTATCCCTCGTGTTTTTAACACGTATGCAAATTTGCTTATCTTTTCCATATAACATTAAATTCCTTAACAAATGCACTTACCAAATGAAAACATTTGCTTAATATAGGTTGAAGTAGTTAAGTACCCACACTTGGATCAATTTAACTAAAACTTTATGCCTATTCATTACCAACTTTCGATAGTAATTTGAAAGTTTGAGCTACATCTAACTCCCCATTTACTTCTCCTTCAGATTATTATAGGAAATAAACATTCTACTTTATGAGAAATTAAATCAGTAAATCTACTCTATAAATATAAAATACACTTTTGTATACTATTAATAACCATTAGTTTGATCTTGCGAGGTTTCTTCAGAATTGCTATGCTTGAGTTAACTCCAGAAATCGTATTTATGCTAGTTTACTGATTCTGCTTTAATTGGTATTTTGCATACTAACTCCAGTTAGTTGTGTGGATTCTGACCTGGAATTATAATAATCAAATCTAAAATAGATTTCTCTATCAAACTTATTTACTATAGTTGAGTTGTAGTCTCTTCTTTGTATAATTAATCGAAGAATGGATCATGCTGCTAATCTCTTTTCAGCAGTTCTTCCTAAGCAAATCACTTAATTTCAATAAATTTTACATGTATATTTTCAGATAGTATTTATATTTAATCTACTTACATTATTAAAAATTTATTATTTTTATTGTGCTCTGCATATAATTCATATTATATAGATAAATTATTGAAGGAAATATCGAGTGAGTATTTATGTCCAAAATCAAATAAAAAAGATCCATTCACTCTCAAAAGACAACTTAAACCAAATATAATGAAATATAGATTCGTGTTGATTCTTTATTATGCTTTAGATTTGTTCATTTTTAAATTCCTTATAAAATTTATAATCTAATTAATTATTTTGACACGAAATTATTGATCTTAAATGTTATCTCAATCAGAAAATATGTTTATTTAATAACTTATTAAATAAATAAATCTCAAAAATTATTTAAATTTTAATGCATATATTAATTAACACGTTGATAAAGTGAATCACAAATATATAGCTAATTTTAAATATTAATATAATAAATTGAATTAATTAATCGTAGTAGAAATATGTCGAATAAATCAGACACCTCAGTGTATGTAATTCTACTTATACCATTTCCTCTATATTTCCTTAAAACTTTTATTAATTTTCATTCTATAGATTTGAGGGTGAAGAGGAAACTAAGCAGTAACTGTCTAATAAGATCATGAATATGCAGTCAAGCCCCAAAGTCAAATTCAACTATCAAACTTAACAATAAGAAGAAGATAGAAATAATAATTAAACCAATAGACAGAAGTCAAAAACTTAATATCAAAATGTTCAACCAATACACAATTTTACATAATCGATTATTGATAATTAACATCAAAAGTCCTAAAGTCCTGATGATTATATTATTATTATTGCAATTGTAACAAGTAATGCTTAATATTTTTGCATTAAATTGATATAAACAAAGAAAAGTTTTATGATTTGGGTAATTAAAAAGAGAGCAACAGCAAGATAAAACTGAACAATTCTGGTAGTGATAGCTTTAATGATTTCAAGAGAGTACTCATATTTATATTAAAAATAATAAATATATCGTGAAATTACAATTATATGATTGCTAGATAATCTTTGTATATTTAAGAGAGTAAACCAGATAAATTCATCTCGAAATGAAAACATACAATAGAAAAAACTATCCTCTCCCATAAAAAATTACAAATTCCACGGAATGATGGCAAATCAATCAATTTATAATGCACAAGCACTAGCAGATTAGGATGAAATTTTGAATATATCGTTCTCAGAGAACATTGATGAATCTCCATCGAAGACTTTGAGATAAAATGAAATTATGGGGATGTTAGAAGGCAATTCAGAGTTTTCATATTGAAATGATTTTATTTAACATTAATTGAAGTATCTTTATGAAGTTAATATAAGACTAGATTAAATAGAGTTTAAGAATAAAAGTGATGAAGGATTAAGCGGGTTAAATGGGTATCAAGCAAGAGATAGTGTTTTGATTGTAGGAATGGGACTTAATAGCAAATAAAAATGTTTATAACTTTTATATGTATGATCAATTCTACTCTAATAATATGATTTTAGCTTATTTTGTTAAATCTGACACCTTTATTTAAATTATAGCGACAACTAACCATTAGAAAATAGATAGAATTCTCCAAATAGAGACATAATTATACTTAAAAAGCATAGCTCTCTTAGCTATCAACAAAGCAAATAATTGTAAAATTCAAATTAAGTGCTCTCTGAGAACAGTGGATTGAGCAGTAGTCCCATGGTGTTCAATGAACCTGATTCAATTGAATTTATAGAGGAGGAGCATCTAAAAATCTATGAATTCAGGTTTAATGAGAATAATGCCAAGAGTGTTATAAGTTCTACTGATCGCAAATACCCACATCCTCTAATTATTGAAATATTATTATTTACTATAGTTTAACTTCTTACAGTTTAATGTGTTTGAAAAGATAAATGTGATAAAAATGATCAACTATTAAACAATCTAAAAAAGCCTGCATAATATATAACGGCAAAAATTATATAACAATTACAATTTAATTTAATCTAAATAATGATAATTTTTTTAAAGAGTAATTTGAAGAAAAAAAATTAACAATTTTTACTTAAAATTGCTGTTTATTATAAATTTATCCTCAGACTTAAGTGGCAACAAATCAATCTCAAAATAGTCTCCTCCAAGAGAAAGAAACCATCAAACCCTTCGAAAATCACGCCTCTCCCAACCAATTCATGACCTATAACTAGAAGCACTTCACCAAGTAACTCTAAAAAAACGATAAAAATATTTTGCAACAGAACTCCCCACAAAATACTCTAAAATAATATGCTAGTAGTTTCAATTCACCAGGAACTAAGCTACCTAATAATAAAGTGTCATAGATTGCCAGCAGAAATAATAATAATAAACTGCAGATGTAAGGTAATAATAACTAAGTGAACTCTAAGAGCAACTCCACGTTTGATGTGTCTAAACTTGTTGGTTTCAATTCAATATTTAAGAATAGCAGCAAGGAATAGAAGGAGGACAAAAATAATTCACAAATTCCTGAAGATATATAGGATTTGGAGGACGGATCATTTGAGTTTGAAATTAAAAACTTAGACACTAATGAGGTGTTTAAGATGCATGTACCTGTAACATAGAGCAATTTAAAGAATATTTTTATACATTAAATCACAAATTTAATATCTTCTTATTATAATTTTCTTATGAAAATTTTTTGAATGATGCTACAAGCCAAAAACTATCTCAATAAAATACTATTGTCTAATAGAACAACAATAATGTTCCTACTACAAAAATAGACTTAAATTATGCATCAAAACGCAGGGTGTAAGGAGGGCAAGTTATACTAGTGAATCATCAAAAATTATCATAAGATAATGAAGTTTTGGATGGTCAGAGTGCTGCTAAACTACAAGCAATTGTAAGATTTAAATCGTATTTTGTAACTATAGGAAAAAGTAGAATAGTAGTTGGAAAATACTCAAGATCAGAACAAAGATTGTTATATTAAATAAATAATATTTTACTTTAAAGAGTTATTTCATTTAATATTTTAAGATTATTAATAATTTATTTTCAGATTTTCCTTTACAATTAGATGATTAGCAAATTCAGCATATCAAAAAATCTATCAAAAATTTAAGTACATATTTGTGAAATATTTAATTCTAATCCCATTTTAATATTTGAATTTTGATGGGAACGAAGACATGAGAAATGGATAAATGGACAATTAGCAGATAATAAGCCAACAAGAAGAACAATTCCAGTAGCAGCATTAATCAGTGCAAAATGTTTAAGATGAAGACAAAACATCTTTAGTAACTCAAAGAAATTATTTAAAAATCATTAAAAAAATGCTACTATAGATTTATTACTTACAAAAGAAATGTGAAGGGGCGGTAGTTTGATGATTAAAAGGTGAACAGGTAAAACACCCAGAAATTACTTATGCTTAAAAAAATCTCACTAGCACAACCTATGGACAACAACGCAATTACTACAGTTCAGTAATAACATTTATATGTTAAATCCCTCTTTTTATTTCTTAAATTTAAGAAATTCTAATTAAATAAAAATAAAATGCACTTATAAGTAAATTTTTATACCCACCTCAAAATTTATTAATAAGTTAATTTAATAACCAAACTTTGACAACAAGGAATAAAAGTAATTTTTTTTTCTCCAATTAAGCTCAAATAATTTTTTTTTAGTCTAGCGAACAATTAAGCTTCCATGAATACAATAATCCAATCACAACAACTTCACAATGAAAGTGTAATAAATACAAATGACTCAACTAATATAATACCAAATGTTACTTTAGAGGTACCAACTTTATAGAGTAAATAAATAGTGATTGATGAAGACAGAAAACTTAAATTAATCAAAGAAATATATAGTAACAATGGGATTATATCATAACCAAAAAGTGAGAATAAATTTGTGTTTAATCCCTATGGAGAGTGCTTTGATTGTCTGCCATCATCATATATAGCGTATTTTGATTGATTTAATGCATTATAAAGAAATTGTTTCAAATAATATTATAATAGTTAATTTATTATCATGTGATGAAGATTATAATAAAATCATAGACCAAGATATAGCGATAGATTTCGATTAAATATAAGAAAAATATGAAAATCTCAATGAATATTCCAAAATTAAGCACCACTATTTGAGTAATTATATTCAAATATAAGCTTAATAAATTCGCCAATAACAAATTAAACAAAGAGAATAAAATGACATAATTATTTGCATTAGAAACAGTGTCTTAAAACATCTAGGAATGGGAAATGCAAAACTTTCTCTCGAATAATAATTATATACGTTTGACGTTGAGAAAACGAGACAAAACTATATTAAAGGTGCTATGCAACTTATGCCAAAAAATTAAAAATCAAAGTTCTTAATTCCCTTTTTATACAAATTAATCGAGTATTAATGCCATAAAATACAAAAGATCATCTCTAAGCTAAATTAGATCTCTAAAAATAGAATAGTCAAAATTTATTAACTAAATCTAGTAATTAATCCACTTAAAACATGTCTAGTACTTTTGTGTAGAATTAAAACTAGAAAATAGGGTTTATCGATTTCCTTGGTATCTACCACATTGAATTAGATTATAATTATTTTATTTGATAATTTAATATTGCCTTAAATACAAGAAAAGTTAAATATTTTGAAGCATTTAATTTTCTATTTGTTCTAAACATAAGTATACTTTAAATGAAAATACAGCTGATAAAAACTGACAAGAATTATTTTTGCTTTATAAGACATTATAAATTGCTTAAATGGGAAATATTATATTTTTAAAAAATATATGTAACACACAATTAAAAAGAAAAATTTCCGTTAAAATCCATAAATTTAAAATAATATGTTACGATTTGCTATTAATTATATTGAATTACAAGACCATCATGTTTTCGTTGATGAAAGAAATTTCTTTTCCAAAATTTAGAATATAAACATTTTATTAAATTAATTGTGCTTATCATTAATAGATTTATTAAATTACAATTTATAATTATTATATTTCTTATAATCTTTTTTTACTTATTATAAAAATGATGTTAGGAGATAGATAAAAACAAGAAAAAGAAGCAAAAATAGAGTCTTTCAAAATAATTAGGGAAATAATTGAGATAGAAATGAGGAAATTTGAATTGTGGAACTTATATACAAAACAAGTCAGTTAGATACTAAATTTTAATTAGTACTAATAAGAAGAAGTGCAAATAAGAGAATATATATTTAGAGAGAGCTTGTTTGGGGTGTTTAACCCTCTATTAAATGAATGAGGCAAAAAATAATCAATGAATTTATTCTTAATATATAAACAATATCAAGCTTAAAAAATGGGTTATAAATTTAAAAATTTTACAATTAACATTAATAAAATTCAATCAAGCTTTATTGAAAACTTTATCCTTAAATAAATACACTAATGGCAATTTGAGATAAAGTCAATAAACTTTATAATATCTCCACTACCAAAGATTTATTATTCAAATAAACTACTCATAATTATGTTTTGAATGTTATGACTATTTCTAAATTCATTAATTCGATATTTTGCTCTTTAGCTTGCTTCTTCTCATTTCACTCTATCTTAGTTCGCTCTTTCTCAATTCACTCCTTAAATCCCTCTTCATCATTGCCAAAAATTAAATAAACATAAGAAATTTTAATAATTCTGAGTAGTCAATGAATCTGTCTTTGTTTAAATCTACCTCTCCCATTAAAAGTTCAATTTCTGAATCTTTAATTCCAACTCTATTGCCCCCCAAAACGCTTGTCAATTCCTCAAGACTAATGAAGCCATTATTATCCTAAAAACAAAGTCAAATCAAGCAAAATGTTTATTATCTTACTTTGTCAAAATAAGAGAAAGCAATTCTTAGATGGTCCTCTTAAAGATAAATTTTAGATTTCATGCAACCTGCTATGAATTCTGTGTAATCTATATACCCATTAAAGTTGATGTCAAGCTTGTTCACCATTTATGATGTCTCTTCAAAAGTATATTCTATTCCGTAATCTATTAAAGCTTGTACAAATTCGTCCATAGCTATTTTTCCATCTCCATTTTTATCTATAGCTATGAATAGTTTTCTCAGCTCTTCAAAATCCTTTTCTGGTAGTTTTGAAGCCATTAATACAAGCGTGGCTTTTTTAAAGTTTGCTGCTTCAATGAACTTTCTCATATTCTCAAACGCCTCAGGTGCGATTGAAGTCTCAAGATTACTTTCTATATTTTAGATCATAGGATGACTGTATGCTTCAGCCGCAGAATACCGTTTTTAAACATCTTTTACTAGCAATCTGCTAATTAAATCCTTTGCCAGGTTAGAAACACTATTGAAACTGTCATGTTCGAAGGTAAATTCTCCTCGAAGAACATTTTCAATAATCTCTTTGTGGGACTCACCAGGGAAGGGAACTTTGCCAGACAATAAAATATATAGGACTACACCCATAGACCATATATCACATTTTTCATCATAACTTTATAAGAATACTTCTGGTGCAATTAAACAAATATATTTTACTACTTAATTGATTCATTGAAATCAAGGCTTATTATAAAATAAAATTTTAGGGTTTACAATTTGCAATGTAGTAAGGCTATATTGAATTAAATTTTAATATTAAATAACTTACTGATCCACATGGAGTGCACATTAAGGTTTATTCCGAATAATCCTTTGAAAGCCCAAAATCAATCAATTTAATGTTTGTTATTTATAAATTTCTGTTCAGCTAGCACACTCCCTTTTTTAAAAATATAGTTATTTACTCTCTAAATTAATCACAAGCTAACTAATTTATACATTTTGTTATATCTTCTTAATCTTTCAACAGAAAATTTTCTGGCTTAATATCCCTTCAATATATGATTAACTTATAGAATATCTTACCGATGAGAAATTTTATTTTCATGCAAATATTTTATGGCGGAGAAACATTATTTCATAATCAGAGCTGTTTCTTTTTCACTCAAGAATTTTCGTTAGCAAATGTAGAAAAATAGTTCTCCTCCTTCACAAAATCTATTGTTCCAAATTAATTTAGTTATTTTGTTTTATACAAACAGAAATTACTTTAAATCATAAAAGGATTAAGATATCCATATAAATTATCCACATTTATTTCTTCAATTAATTTAGATACTTAATTCACAAAAACTATCTTACTCTGTAACTAAGAAGCATATTGATTGCCATTCCCATATCTCATACAACTTTATAATGTTAGGATGATCCTATATACAACAGTTTATGATTATCTTTATTTCTTACAAGATTTTTCAGTATTTGAATTTCATTCTGAAATGTTTCATAGTCTCTTACTTTACTCTTCTGAATCGCCTTTACCGCATATTTATGACCTATATTCTTCCATCATTATAAATTTATTGGATACATTGAGTTTTATTTTAGTATAAACTTTGGTTTTGTATTAATATTACCTGTTTTTCTATCTTAAGCCAAATAAACAACCCCGAAACCCCCAGAACCCAGGCGGTCCACAAAATGATAGTTGTCCTTTATATTTCCTTAATGAGAATCTATGAACCATTATTTAGAGAGAAACAGTTTTGCTTCCATGTTTTCAATGCTAAATTATTAATGAATTAAGTTAATAGGATTAATTTAAAATTACAAAGATTATTTTGAAAATTATATAAGAAAAAAACAGACAATAAAATCACATTAAATTGCTTCTTAAATTTATGAGTAATTAAATATACTTAAATCTTTTTCTTAATAGTAGTTGGTGAGACACTCACATGAAATAAGTTGACTTAAAATATGAATTTCATTCACACTATATTTGTACTATGTTCAATTTGGTATTAGGATCGCCCTCCTTTCACACTTATTTTCATGATTTTGTGTCTCGACTTTTACATTCTTCAGAATATACTGCATTGATAAAAATCTTTTAGTGATATTATTACTAATAATATGATAAGTAAATTTTCATTGAGGGCGATAGATCAAAAGATCTGCAAGGTTGGTCTTATAGACTGCCAATCATACTTTCAAATCATTTTTCATCATTTCAAGGAACTCAGCGTAGTCAACCTGACCGTCATGATTTGCATCGACCTCTCTGATCAATCTCTCTATTTCTGTGTCTGGAATGCCTACCTCTCCTCTGCTTAGCACTTGCTTTAATTCATCCAAACTGATTGATCCACTTGAGTCCTTTACAAATATATAAATGATTTTTATTATTTTACTTTATCGAAATATTAGAAAGCAGTTTTGAGATACTCCTCCTTTAGATAAATTTTAGATTTCATGCATCCTGCCAGGAACTCAGTATAATCGATATAGCCGTTCAGGTTTGTATCTAACTTTTGCATGAGATCCCTGGTCTCCTCTTGTGTGTATCTGATACCATAACTTATAAGTGCATCTACAAACTCGTCCATAGTAATTCTCCCGTCACCATTTGAATCAATTTGGATAAATAATTTCCTTAAATCTTCTAAGTTTTTTTCGGGCATTTTAGCTGCTAGATAGATCAGAGTGGCTTTCTTGAAGTTTGCAGCTTCAATAAACTTTTTCATATTTTCAAAGGCCTCTGCTGCAATGCTAGTATCTTAATTGCTCTCAATATTCTAAATCATAGGGTGGTTGTATGCATCAGTTGCTGAGTATCTTGAAGCTACATCTTTAACAAGTAACTTGCTTATCAAGTCTTTTGCCACTGCTGAGACAGTTTTGAATTCATCATGGTTGAAATGAAATTCTCCCTTCAACACATTTTCGATAATCTCCTTGTTTGACTCTCCAGGGAATGGTACCTTTCCAGAGAGTAAGATATATAGCACTACACCCATTGACCACAGATCACACTTAGCGTCGTATTGTTGATCAAATACCTCAGGAGCAATATAGTATGGCTAAAATAATCCTATAAACAATTTTACTATATCTTACAGATCCAACTGGAGTCTGCATAACTTTCAACTCTGAGTAATCGTTCGAGAGACCAAAATCTATCATTTTCATGTTTGTAATATCTCCTTTGTATTTTAAGAGGAAGTTCTCTGGCTTGATGTCTCTATTTATTTATTAATATCTCTATTCTTTTTGAAAAGATATCTGATTATATAAATTGCTAGTTCTTTTAACTTACCTGTGCGAGATTTTGTTCTCATGCAAATACTTAAGTGCAGAAAAACTTTGCTTCATAATAAGAGCAGCTTCTTTTTCGCTTAAACTCTTTTTCTATACAATGAAATAGAAGAGCTCTCCTCCTTCGCAGTACCTATCAATAATTTATGTCAATTGATGTTATTGCAAAAAATAGGTTTATATCCAAAATTTATCATTAAGATATTCACTTACTCTGTAACGAGGAAACAAATCGATTACCATTCCCATATTTCATACAACTTGATAATATTAAAAAATATAAATGATTATTAAATTTAAATTATCTCTATCTATATAATATAAACTAGGTTTATTGTGCTCAATAATATCTAATAAATCATAAAATTTTATTACACTAAGTCCTTATAAAGCATTAGAATTCAAACCATTTAATCTCTTTAATATTAGACTAACTTATAGCTACATCAATAAAAATTTAAATAAAATGATAAGTACTGAATTTTTTTAAAAATAGATTTTTCTTAGCGTTTTATTTTATTTTTATTAGAACCAAATTTTCTTCATTCCTTAAATCACTTGTATAATTTGTATATTTGGGTGATCCTAAATAAATGAATTATTATAATTTGTATTTTTTACTAGTGTTCTGAGAATCTTAATTTCATTTTGGAAAGTTTCGTAGTCCTTGACTCTGCTCTTCTATATAGCCTTTACTGCGTATTTCTCTCCTAAAAAAATCCAAATTAATATTATTTTTCATCAAAAAATTTATATCCATAACTCAATGTATTTCATGCCACTTACCAGTCTTTCTATGCTCTGCTAGATATACAACTTTAATTTAAAATCTTAACATTAGTATTATATTTTATTATTACTTTACATCTTAGATATTGGACAAATTACTATGAATGTTATGTAATTAACAAGGGACAATAAATAAAATTATTAATTAAAATTAAAAATATTAATTTAAACTCCAAACCCACCTGCTCCAAGGCGCTCCACGAAATGATAAACATCCTTGATGTTGCCTTGATAAGAGTCTACGAACCACTGTTTGCTCAGGAAAAACTACTGTTCCATATTTTTTTCAAGTAAAACTTTAATTTATTAATAGAATCGATATCAAGTTTTAACTTATATTTATCTTCAGGCAATATTAGCAAAATATAAAAACTGAAAGATTAATAATTGCATTATACTTTTAACAATTCTCAAATTTTTTCGCATAAAAATTTTATTTTAGGATGATTATTATTTAATAAATTGAAAATATTAATTCAATATCATTTTTTTAAATTTACTTTGTATACAATTTTATAAAAAAGATTTTTATTTATATATTAGTTAATGCTTAATAAATAAAGGTTCAAAATAGTATATAAATTAAATAGGTCATATTTATTCACAGTTTCTAACTAATTTTAAATGTTTTTAATATTAAAGATTTGTGCATATTCAGTCATTAAAATAGAATCTTATCTGATCTCATTATATATTAATTATCAATTTTAAATATGGGATTTTTGATTCAATTATTAACTATAATGAGATATTTAAATATATGGATTATTTGTCAATTAAATTTAGGATTTTTCAGGCAACTGCTAGCCCTAATTTCAAAGAACATAACTTTGAAAAAGCGTTTGTGGAAGCAAACAATTTGGGAATTTATCACGCCCATCGTAATTTGCTTCTTCTTCGGCTACTTCCAGCAAAAGACTGATTTTTTTAAAAATAAAATGTATCTGTAAGTATTAAAATATGAATAACTTTAATTGATAGATCAAACCCAGCATCACAGAGTAAGTATCAAGCCGATATTATTAGACAAAATATTTTCGTGATCTATCTTTAGTTTTTGGGTTACCAACCAATTTACTAAAGTCGTGTCAAACCCAAAACTTTTCTATAAATCTTGTATTAAATGATTTCATATAGCACTTGTATTGAAAATGTATAAATTCTTTCATTACAAGAAGATATACTTTATAGAATGATTTATCTTAAGTGTATTGGTGACGATGGGTATTGCAACTCCAATTTGCTTCTCAACTGCGGCCAGATTCATATTGAGTTAAGTGGTCATTGAGAAAGAGACAAAAATGAAGGAAACCTTAAAGATTCTGAGCTTGCAGACTGGTGCCTATGGACTCAGTTTCTTCTTCACCCAACTATTTGTGATTTAAAAATATTTAAGAAACAAGTTTAGTATATTCATGGAATCCAGAATTACTCAAAAAAATGAGAAAAATATTGAGGAAAATGATAGAGAGGATTGTATTCCTAATTATATATTATGTATTCTCAATAATCTTCTCTTTCTTTACAGCTTTGCTGGTGACAATAACATTCTCGTTGGTGAACTACATCGAATCAACCATGATATTTCCCTTTTTGTTGGCACTGGTGCTTTTCGCCATGGCCTTTATCATGTACACGCTTTTTGTGACTACTTTCTTCTCAGATTCTAAGTTAGCCACACAAATCGGTCAACTTGCACTGATCTTACCTATGGCTATCTTTATTGCAATCTATTAGAACAATCAAAACATACTATATTGCAAGTAATTTTGATCTGAAAAATCATTTTAAGTATTAGTAATAGATTTATTAGTTTTATACTCTTCCTTAATTCTTACTAATATCTTGCTAGTTATAAAATAATTTTATTATATAAAATCAAACACTACTGCCAATATTTTACTGGCTCCCTCACTTCCCAATGACAGTGATACTTTCATCTTGTGCGAATGCGTCCATTGACACTCCAGTCTCTGCTGCTTGGATCGCACTTGTTCTCAATGTTCCTCTGCATTACTTCTTCTACGTTTATTTGGACTAAGTTATGCCAGACACATACGGTATCTCCAAGAGTTGATCTAAATATTGTAAATTAATGAATAAATCTTATTTTAACTTATTTAAAATTATTAAATTGCTGCTTCTGTTTGAAGAAGAGAAGAAACCAGAGACCATAAGTTTACGCATCACTTATTCAAGATGATGAATCTTAAAGAGAAAATAAATTAATGATAAAATATTAAATAGTTTTGTTTTAGATATATAAAAAAGAGAGTAGAGACCCCTTTTCAATGGAGAGGTAAGTAAAATTAAGATTTGACATTTCTTCTTTTATTAGCAATAACATATTCAAAATACAATAAGAGAGCCACTCTTAAATTCTAAATTTATGGCAGAACTGGTAATTAATACTATCATAAATCATCTCATTAATTTACGAGTTATCTCAAAATATAAATAATTGCTTCAAATTTTTGATAAAAAGCATATCTTTTTTTAAGAAATCTGATCTTATATAAACAATACTAAATAACAAATAATGTTTAGGCACCTATTCAGATAAAAAATCTTAATTTTTTATACTTATTACAACACAAGTTTACAAATGAATATAGCATAAATTTCATATTTAAAAATCTGACGAAAAAGTTTGGAACATTCAAGGCAGTAGATAACTTAAGTTTAGACATCCAGCAGAACGAAGTGTTCACTTTGTTGGGTCACAATGGTGCTGGTAAGACCACTGCAATCTATATGATGACTGGTGTGCTCCAACCCACTAGTGGTGATGCGAGAAGTAAGCTTTAAAGAATTATATCATAAATAATTATAGTATACGGGAATAGTCTTATGGACGACATGGATGGAGTCAGATAAAGTTTAGGACTTTGCCAATAATTTGACGTGCTTTTTGACAATTTGACATGTGTTGAGCATTTGAAGTTAGTCTGTGAATTAAAGGACATTCCTGCCAACCAAATTCAACAATAAATCAATGAGACACTTCAAGTATATACTATTTAAACATTTGATAGGGTCTAGGACTGTTATAAACGATCATAATAAGTTATAAAGTTGTGATGCTTACAGAACACAAAAATAAACTCACTCAGACTTTGTCAGGTGGTATGAAACGTAAACTTTCTCTTGGTATGGCACTAATTGGTGGTTCAAAATTAATCATCTTGGATGAACCCACTTCAGGTCTTGATGTGGAATCTCGTAGATAAGTTTGGAATTTGATTAGAATTATTAAGCAAGGCAGATCTATCATTATGAGCAAATGATTTATAGATCATGTTATGTTTTTGGAAAAAAATTAATAATCAAACTCATTTTTAATAAAAATTTAGTGAGCACTTAACATTTAGAGGAAGCTGATGAGTTGGCAGATAGAATTTGTATAATGTCTCATGGTAAACTACTGGCTTTGGACACTCCATTCAACATCAAGAAGAGATTTGGTGTTGGTTACAATTTACTGATTGAACCCAAGGGTCCTCAATTCAGCGAATAATTTACAGAGTCTAAACCCGGCTTTGATGAGATCATCCTTGACTCACAGATAATTTAGATATTTTAAGTCTTGTTAAATTTGCAAGATATATCATCATAAATGAAAGAATTTAGCAATTAGAAAAATCTTAATCATATTAAATTACTATAATCGTTGGGAGTGAAGAGAGCAGTGACTCAACATCAAGAAAGCTAATCTATCTTATTCCATTCGATTAATAAGTCAAAATTCCAGAATTATTAAGAGCTCTGGAGGAGAAATATCCCTTTGTGTATATCGATATTGAAATGAACAGTCTCGAAGATGCCTACGTTAGTATTGCAAAAGCAGAGGAGAGACTTCATAATCAGTAATAATTATTGAATAAAATCAAATATAGACTTGTAATTTTAATGATTATTATTATAGTTATCTTAATTTAATATAAAATATATAATCAAGACGGCACTGTAGATAGAGATGATCTAGAAGGCAACCTGGGATTCTTGAATTATTTGGATATTTAGGGCTCTCCCTCTTTCTTCCAATAAATTGGAGCAGTCTTTATAGTTATTATAAATTTTTAAACATTATAATAAAGTTATGTTGTAAATACAAGCTTTTTATATAATGTATAATCAATAATTATAAATATTATATCCGTAGAATGATACAATTTTCAAGAGAACCTAGAATGTGGTTGCTTCTAGCCAGTCCCTTTATCTCCGCTATTTTCTCATTCCTAATCTTCAATGGATTCATATTATTTACTATTTATTAATTTCTGAATTTTAATATGCAATAAATGCTAGTTTTTTATGATTGATAATTATGCAATACCCAAGGACTAAACAGAGGAAGTCAGGAGAATATTTTTGATAATTATTGGGTTCTTGTTCACACTTTGGATGCTAATTGGATTTTGTATTTGTTCAGGTATCTTTATTCTTGCACCATGCTAAGATAGAGAATTCAAACTCAGACATCTCATGAACTTTATGGGAATAAGTTTTAGTGTTTATATATGTGCCTTATATACTTAATCAAGTAAAGTAAAGTGAAATACTATGAAATCGAGAACAAATATCTATTGTTATTTTTATAATAAAGAATTCGATCATTATCATACTATCTTGGAAATTACTTAGCAGATCTATGTTTGTTCTTGCTCCCTTGTTTCGCCTTCGTTGGACTCCTATTCCCAATGAAAGTTGAGGCTTTCACTAATAATTGGTAAATCTTCCTGGGAGTTCTTGCTAGTTTTGGTACTGCCTTGATTTCTCTCACTTATTATACTCATATCAATATGATATCTGTTAAAAATATTTTGCTTTAATAGAGAATTTTTAAAAGAGATTGAATCTTATGTGATGGGATTCATGTTTGCAAATTCAAACAGTGCTTTTAGGCAAATTGGTCTCTTATATCTAGTTATTGGATATATCATACCAAGCACCGTTGGATCAGTACTCTCAGCTTTCACAGGAGAGAGTGTCAGTAAAACTATCAGATACATCCTGGTTATTGATCCCTTCCAACCTTTCTACGAAGCACTAGTCTATGTGGTCTTGAAGTTCACTTTATATATTTTTTTGGCTATATATGTATGGATTATGTTTTTGCACTTTCGAGTCAAATGGGTTTGATGGATGGCAAGACATAAACGAGTACTTCGTGTACACCCCAGGCATTGCATCAATCTGTATGCTTGTAATGGCTCTGGTCTTTTTCATAATTGCAGTCATTATTGATTCAAGACAGCTGAATGCCTATAAGA
>ARYC01020453.1:0-18608 GCA_000711775.1 Oxytricha trifallax
GCCATAACTTTCAACTCTGAGTAATCGTTCGAGAGACCAAAATCTATCATTTTCATGTTTGTAATATCTCCTTTGTATTTTAAGAGGAAGTTCTCTGGCTTGATGTCTCTATTTATTTATTAATATCTCTATTCTTTTTGAAAAGATATCTGATTATATAAATTGCTAGTTCTTTTAACTTACCTGTGCGAGATTTTGTTCTCATGCAAATACTTAAGTGCAGAAAAACTTTGCTTCATAATAAGAGCAGCTTCTTTTTCGCTTAAACTCTTTTTCTATACAATGAAATAGAAGAGCTCTCCTCCTTCGCAGTACCTATCAATAATTTTATGTCAATTGATGTTATTGCAAAAAATAGGTTTATATCCAAAATTTATCATTAAGATATTCACTTACTCTGTAACGAGGAAACAAATCGATTACCATTCCCATATTTCATACAACTTGATAATATTAAAAAATATAAATGATTATTAAATTTAAATTATCTCTATCTATATAATATAAACTAGGTTTATTGTGCTCAATAATATCTAATAAATCATAAAATTTTATTACACTAAGTCCTTATAAAGCATTAGAATTCAAACCATTTAATCTCTTTAATATTAGACTAACTTATAGCTACATCAATAAAAATTTAAATAAAATGATAAGTACTGAATTTTTTTAAAAATAGATTTTTCTTAGCGTTTTATTTTATTTTTATTAGAACCAAATTTTCTTCATTCCTTAAATCACTTGTATAATTTGTATATTTGGGTGATCCTAAATAAATGAATTATTATAATTTGTATTTTTTACTAGTGTTCTGAGAATCTTAATTTCATTTTGGAAAGTTTCGTAGTCCTTGACTCTGCTCTTCTATATAGCCTTTACTGCGTATTTCTCTCCTAAAAAAATCCAAATTAATATTATTTTTCATCAAAAAATTTATATCCATAACTCAATGTATTTCATGCCACTTACCAGTCTTTCTATGCTCTGCTAGATATACAACTTTAATTTAAAATCTTAACATTAGTATTATATTTTATTATTACTTTACATCTTAGATATTGGACAAATTACTATGAATGTTATGTAATTAACAAGGGACAATAAATAAAATTATTAATTAAAATTAAAAATATTAATTTAAACTCCAAACCCACCTGCTCCAAGGCGCTCCACGAAATGATAAACATCCTTGATGTTGCCTTGATAAGAGTCTACGAACCACTGTTTGCTCAGGAAAAACTACTGTTCCATATTTTTTTCAAGTAAAACTTTAATTTATTAATAGAATCGATATCAAGTTTTAACTTATATTTATCTTCAGGCAATATTAGCAAAATATAAAAACTGAAAGATTAATAATTGCATTATACTTTTAACAATTCTCAAATTTTTTCGCATAAAAATTTTATTTTAGGATGATTATTATTTAATAAATTGAAAATATTAATTCAATATCATTTTTTTAAATTTACTTTGTATACAATTTTATAAAAAAGATTTTTATTTATATATTAGTTAATGCTTAATAAATAAAGGTTCAAAATAGTATATAAATTAAATAGGTCATATTTATTCACAGTTTCTAACTAATTTTAAATGTTTTTAATATTAAAGATTTGTGCATATTCAGTCATTAAAATAGAATCTTATCTGATCTCATTATATATTAATTATCAATTTTAAATATGGGATTTTTGATTCAATTATTAACTATAATGAGATATTTAAATATATGGATTATTTGTCAATTAAATTTAGGATTTTTCAGGCAACTGCTAGCCCTAATTTCAAAGAACATAACTTTGAAAAAGCGTTTGTGGAAGCAAACAATTTGGGAATTTATCACGCCCATCGTAATTTGCTTCTTCTTCGGCTACTTCCAGCAAAAGACTGATTTTTTTAATAAAATGTATCTGTAAGTATTAAAATATGAATAACTTTAATTGATAGATCAAACCCAGCATCACAGAGTAAGTATCAAGCCAATATAAATAGACAAAATATTTTCCTGATCTATCTTTAGTTTTTGGGTTACCAACCAATTTACTAAAGTCGTGTCAAACCCAAAACTTTTCTATAAATCTTGTATTAAATGATTTCATATAGCACTTGTATTGAAAATGTATAATATTTATTACAAGAAGATATACTTTATAAAATGATTTATCTAAAGTGTATTGGTGACGATGGGTATTGCAACTCCAATTTGCTTCTCAACTGCGGCCAGATTCATATTGAGTTAAGTGGTCATTGAGAAAGAGACAAAAATGAAGGAAACCTTAAAGATTCTGAGCTTGCAGACTGGTGCCTATGGACTCAGTTTCTTCTTCACCCAACTATTTGTGATTTAAAAATATTTAAGAAACAAGTTTAGTATATTCATGGAATCCAGAATTACTCAAAAAAATGAGAAAAATATTAAGGAAAATGATAAAGAGGATTGTATTCCTAATTATATATTATGTATTCTCAATAATCTTCTCTTTCTTTACAGCTTTGCTGGTGACAATAACATTCTCGTTGGTGAACTACATCGAATCAACCATGATATTTCCCTTTTTGTTGGCACTGGTGCTTTTCGCCATGGCCTTTATCATGTACACGCTTTTTGTGACTACTTTCTTCTCAGATTCTAAGTTAGCCACACAAATCGGTCAACTTGCACTGATCTTACCTATGGCTATCTTTATTGCAATCTATTAGAACAATCAAAACATACTATATTGCAAGTAATTTTGATCTGAAAAATCATTTTAAGTATTAGTAATAGATTTATTAGTTTTATACTCTTCCTTAATTCTTACTAATATCTTGCTAGTTATAAAATAATTTTATTATATAAAATCAAACACTACTGCCAATATTTTACTGGCTCCCTCACTTCCCAATGACAGTGATACTTTCATCTTGTGCGAATGCGTCCATTGACACTCCAGTCTCTGCTGCTTGGATCGCACTTGTTCTCAATGTTCCTCTGCATTACTTCTTCTACGTTTATTTGGACTAAGTTATGCCAGACACATACGGTATCTCCAAGAGTTGATCTAAATATTGTAAATTAATGAATAAATCTTATTTTAACTTATTTAAAATTATTAAATTGCTGCTTCTGTTTGAAGAAGAGAAGAAACCAGAGACCATAAGTTTACGCATCACTTATTCAAGATGATGAATCTTAAAGAGAAAATAAATTAATGATAAAATATTAAATAGTTTTGTTTTAGATATATAAAAAAGAGAGTAGAGACCCCTTTTCAATGGAGAGGTAAGTAAAATTAAGATTTGACATTTCTTCTTTTATTAGCAATAACATATTCAAAATACAATAAGAGAGCCACTCTTAAATTCTAAATTTATGGCAGAACTGGTAATTAATACTATCATAAATCATCTCATTAATTTACGAGTTATCTCAAAATATAAATAATTGCTTCAAATTTTTGATAAAAAGCATATCTTTTTTTAAGAAATCTGATCTTATATAAACAATACTAAATAACAAATAATGTTTAGGCACCTATTCAGATAAAAAATCTTAATTTTTTATACTTATTACAACACAAGTTTACAAATGAATATAGCATAAATTTCATATTTAAAAATCTGACGAAAAAGTTTGGAACATTCAAGGCAGTAGATAACTTAAGTTTAGACATCCAGCAGAACGAAGTGTTCACTTTGTTGGGTCACAATGGTGCTGGTAAGACCACTGCAATCTATATGATGACTGGTGTGCTCCAACCCACTAGTGGTGATGCGAGAAGTAAGCTTTAAAGAATTATATCATAAATAATTATAGTATACGGGAATAGTCTTATGGACGACATGGATGGAGTCAGATAAAGTTTAGGACTTTGCCAATAATTTGACGTGCTTTTTGACAATTTGACATGTGTTGAGCATTTGAAGTTAGTCTGTGAATTAAAGGACATTCCTGCCAACCAAATTCAACAATAAATCAATGAGACACTTCAAGTATATACTATTTAAACATTTGATAGGGTCTAGGACTGTTATAAACGATCATAATAAGTTATAAAGTTGTGATGCTTACAGAACACAAAAATAAACTCACTCAGACTTTGTCAGGTGGTATGAAACGTAAACTTTCTCTTGGTATGGCACTAATTGGTGGTTCAAAATTAATCATCTTGGATGAACCCACTTCAGGTCTTGATGTGGAATCTCGTAGATAAGTTTGGAATTTGATTAGAATTATTAAGCAAGGCAGATCTATCATTATGAGCAAATGATTTATAGATCATGTTATGTTTTTGGAAAAAAATTAATAATCAAACTCATTTTTAATAAAAATTTAGTGAGCACTTAACATTTAGAGGAAGCTGATGAGTTGGCAGATAGAATTTGTATAATGTCTCATGGTAAACTACTGGCTTTGGACACTCCATTCAACATCAAGAAGAGATTTGGTGTTGGTTACAATTTACTGATTGAACCCAAGGGTCCTCAATTCAGCGAATAATTTACAGAGTCTAAACCCGGCTTTGATGAGATCATCCTTGACTCACAGATAATTTAGATATTTTAAGTCTTGTTAAATTTGCAAGATATATCATCATAAATGAAAGAATTTAGCAATTAGAAAAATCTTAATCATATTAAATTACTATAATCGTTGGGAGTGAAGAGAGCAGTGACTCAACATCAAGAAAGCTAATCTATCTTATTCCATTCGATTAATAAGTCAAAATTCCAGAATTATTAAGAGCTCTGGAGGAGAAATATCCCTTTGTGTATATCGATATTGAAATGAACAGTCTCGAAGATGCCTACGTTAGTATTGCAAAAGCAGAGGAGAGACTTCATAATCAGTAATAATTATTGAATAAAATCAAATATAGACTTGTAATTTTAATGATTATTATTATAGTTATCTTAATTTAATATAAAATATATAATCAAGACGGCACTGTAGATAGAGATGATCTAGAAGGCAACCTGGGATTCTTGAATTATTTGGATATTTAGGGCTCTCCCTCTTTCTTCCAATAAATTGGAGCAGTCTTTATAGTTATTATAAATTTTTAAACATTATAATAAAGTTATGTTGTAAATACAAGCTTTTTATATAATGTATAATCAATAATTATAAATATTATATCCGTAGAATGATACAATTTTCAAGAGAACCTAGAATGTGGTTGCTTCTAGCCAGTCCCTTTATCTCCGCTATTTTCTCATTCCTAATCTTCAATGGATTCATATTATTTACTATTTATTAATTTCTGAATTTTAATATGCAATAAATGCTAGTTTTTTATGATTGATAATTATGCAATACCCAAGGACTAAACAGAGGAAGTCAGGAGAATATTTTTGATAATTATTGGGTTCTTGTTCACACTTTGGATGCTAATTGGATTTTGTATTTGTTCAGGTATCTTTATTCTTGCACCATGCTAAGATAGAGAATTCAAACTCAGACATCTCATGAACTTTATGGGAATAAGTTTTAGTGTTTATATATGTGCCTTATATACTTAATCAAGTAAAGTAAAGTGAAATACTATGAAATCGAGAACAAATATCTATTGTTATTTTTATAATAAAGAATTCGATCATTATCATACTATCTTGGAAATTACTTAGCAGATCTATGTTTGTTCTTGCTCCCTTGTTTCGCCTTCGTTGGACTCCTATTCCCAATGAAAGTTGAGGCTTTCACTAATAATTGGTAAATCTTCCTGGGAGTTCTTGCTAGTTTTGGTACTGCCTTGATTTCTCTCACTTATTATACTCATATCAATATGATATCTGTTAAAAATATTTTGCTTTAATAGAGAATTTTTAAAAGAGATTGAATCTTATGTGATGGGATTCATGTTTGCAAATTCAAACAGTGCTTTTAGGCAAATTGGTCTCTTATATCTAGTTATTGGATATATCATACCAAGCACCGTTGGATCAGTACTCTCAGCTTTCACAGGAGAGAGTGTCAGTAAAACTATCAGATACATCCTGGTTATTGATCCCTTCCAACCTTTCTACGAAGCACTAGTCTATGTGGTCTTGAAGTTCACTTTATATATTTTTTTGGCTATATATGTATGGATTATGTTTTTGCACTTTCGAGTCAAATGGGTTTGATGGATGGCAAGACATAAACGAGTACTTCGTGTACACCCCAGGCATTGCATCAATCTGTATGCTTGTAATGGCTCTGGTCTTTTTCATAATTGCAGTCATTATTGATTCAAGACAGCTGAATGCCTATAAGAAATAAGATATGAGACAGCCCACTTGGAACCCTAGATACTTACCACCTGACAACGATGTCCTCAGTGAAATTTAAGCCATTGAAAATGATCAGGGATAAGGACAATACCTTGTGAAGGTAATAAATCATGTTGAGTAATTCGAGTGATATTAAGTATTTTGATGTTAAAATTTGTTGTGATCTTGAAACAAATTCATTGATAAATAATTTTAATAATGAAGGTTAAGAACCTAAATAAATGCTACGACAATGGATACCCAGCAGTCTCTGGAAACTCGTTCGGCATAAAAGAAAATCAAGTGCTTGGTCTATTGGGTCCCAACGGCGCTGGTAAATCAACCACCTTCTCAATGTTGACTATGGAGTAGCCCAGATCATTCGGTGAAATTTACTTGCTCAGGACTCCAATTCAAGATTTCAACACTACTCATGATGGCAATAGAATGGGTCTATCAGTGAAATAAAATAAAAACAATTTTAATGAGGAATTATAAAATAAAAATTTTAAAAGAAACTATTACAAATATAAATTAAACATAAATGCTAGTGTGAAAAAATACTAAACACTTTCTTATACACATTTTATTACATTTGGATATCTTAATAAATAATTACTATTTTTCTAATGAGAATTTATTTGATTTTAAAAGTATATTTCAAAAAAAATAGATAAATAAATTTGATTATGAAATTAAATTGATTGGATTTGAATAATATTATCGTTCTTGATTTTGATAGATGTTTTTTACCACTTAGTTAAAACCATTCAATTATTTTAGATGATCTATCTGATTAATTTCGTTCATTAGATTGATCCTCTGAGTGGGTCATTCATTATCTATGCTTGTTTTTTGTCATAGTAATTGACATTATTGTGATCATGCTCTTGTTAGTGCAATTACTGTTGATGGTGCTGCTGTTACACAAATTATTGCTAATTTTGAATTAGTGCTGGGTTGTAGTAAGCTTGAGGGACTGGCTGTTGCTATTGTTGGAGCATTTGTTGCTACTACTATTGCTATGCATACATTTGTGGGTGTTGCTAATATACCATTTGTTACTGTTGATGCTGAGGATGAATTTGCTGGTTTTAATAGATTGGTTGACCACCGCCTACTACTCCTGGTTGTTGTTAGTATTAAATCATTTGCATTTAACCTGGATGTTGTTGTTACTAAGCATAGTAAGGCATTTGTTGTTAAATTTGTTATTAGCCTCCAGCAGCACCACCTTGATTGTTTGTATTCTACTGAGCAAGCTAGAACTTGGCAAAGTGAATAAAGACATGTTCCAATGATGATCTAGTCACTTGGAAATCAGCAAAGAGATTATCTTGCAAAAGCTCATTCAGACCTTAAAATATGGCTATCAACTGCTGTACTTAGTTATCTTGGCCATAACTGTTTACGTCTACCTTGAAAACGATCTCGAGGTTTTACTCTGGATTTGCTGCGTTTGCGATTGACTATTCTTTCTTTAAGAATGGCAGTTTTAGAAGGATTCCTTCTACCACTTTGTCTTAAATTGATTATGGGTGCATTCTTAAAAAACTTAATAATTATATGCTTTAAATGTTAGTTTTTTGCATTCTAATTGTAATTTGATAACCTTGACCATACTTTTACTTGAGATGTCCTGGAGAACCGTAACAAACAAATTTACCATTAATCATAATAGCAATGACATCACACAGTGCTTCAGCTTCATCCATTCTATGAGTGGTCAGCATAATTGATGATTTCTTTAAATGCTTCAGCATTTTGAATAAACTTCTTCTGGCAATAGGATCTACTTTTTTATTTTTTATGAAAAAATATAGCCAATGGACATTTATACATAGTATAATAAATTTTAGTATGAATAATAAATACTTTAATGGATCTACTCCAGTGGTTGGCTCATCCAAAAACTCAATTTATGGGCTGACTATAAGTGACATAGCACAGCATAATTTTCTCTTATTTCCACCAGATAAATCAGAAGCTCTTACTTTAGCAAATGGAGTAAGATCAAGAGTAGTCTTAACCAATTCTCTCTGAGTGTTCACTAAATTATTTTATATGTGCTTTATCTTACAAATAAATTGCATAAAAAACTCCTAAAATCTAACAAACTAAGAATAAAAATAATTGATTAATCTCTTGCTTGCTGAGACCCTTGATAGCTCCAATAAAGTTCAAGTGTTCATCTACTGTCATTTTATCCCAAATTAAATTATTCTGAGCGCATAGACCCATTCTATATCTCAATAATTCTTATCAAGAAATCGATATTTAAAATAAAAATTTAGATTTCAAAATTTTCATAATATATTAAAATGTTATATAAATATATAATAAATACTTGAATGAATTTACTAATGAGATAACTTCGCAAAGATCGACAATCTGATAAATAAATATTGGCCATTTTCCCTTTAAATCGTCTTACGCTTTTCATTATTTATAATTTAAAATTTGAAATCTTAATTAAAGGTATTTTTTCGATGAACAAAGAAGATTTGCAAACTCACAAATTACTGAAGAAATGGTTCAGCGATCTTTTTAAAGTTAATTTAAATATATATTTAATATCTGACATTGGATGCAAAAGATGTTTTATTTAATTTATTATGTAATAATAAAATTTAATAAATAACATACTTTAAATTGTTTTATGATTTGGAGACTTGACAACTCTATCGCATGCTAACTCAAAGCATTCAAAACCTAAAGATTAAATTAAAAATTTAATATAAAGAATCTATTTAATTTCTTTGAGAGTAAAATAATTTTAGAATAATTAATGCGGATTTTTTTATAAATTTTTTTTAAAAAAAATGATTTAACAAAAATATTAATAAAACGAAATAAAATAGAATTTTCTTTTTTTTATTCTGTATTCTTTTGAATATTTATATTTAAAAATAATATTCTAATAATTCTTTAATAATATAAATATAGTATTAATTTAAAAGATTAAATTTACATGGACCTAAAAAAATGTAAAGAAAATAAAAATGTTAATATATAAATAACGTAAGCATAATTTCTTCTCGATTGAATAAATTAACGATTTTCATTAAGTTAGCAATAGAAACTAATGGATAGATTGAGTTAAGCATTACAATTTAATGAAAAATAAACTTCCTTCTTAAAACTTTAATAAATTATGTAAAATATTATTAAAGTTATTTACTTTAACACATTATAAGCTATTGGAAAACTAAAACATTTTAATTAGTTTCTTTGGGTTTAATTAGAAGTTCACAACAAAAATTAAAATTTCGTTTTAATATTTCTATAATATTTTTCTTTAAACAGTCTGACAAAGATACAGAGGACTTTTACTAAGTATTTTCTTAAATATTACTTATATTTTGCTATATAGAGAAAGTTGGCAAAGTCTTTAATGGGTAAAAAATTACTTTAAAAATTATATAAAAAAGCCATAAAATAATTTGAATCTGAAAGTTAATTAAATTATCTTTATTTAATTAAGTTTATTCTTTAATAAAATTAAATATTTCAAATTAATTTAAATGAATTATAAAGACCTCGAACTTTACTTGTTAATAGTAGTTCAGAAAATCAAATTTAACCAAAAGTATTAACAGGAAGCTAAATGGACTTGCTCGATGGAATTACATCTATAATAAATAGTGATTATTTAATAAAATTAAAAGCAAAAAAGTATTAATAATAACATTATTTTTGAGGGGGACGTTTCCTGCACTGGATTTTGATAAAAAAAGATTTTAGGGAAGTTTCCTGCACTTTTTTAATTTTTTAATTTTAATTAAATTAATCTTTATAACAACTATCAACCAACTTCAAGACTAATATCATTTTTATAATTATACTTTAATTTATTAATCAATATTCAATATCTCTCTTCAGATTCCAAAAAATCTCTGACATTTTCAATTTCATATTTGTTGGTTCTGTCTTTTAAATATTATATTGATTTACTATAGTAATTTCAAATATTGCTTCCAATTGTTAGTGCAATTCTGATTAAATTTACCTTGTTCTTACCATGCCTATATCATGTAAGACTATATTTTCTTGAACTACTTCAATGATGACAAATTTACTCTTAAAATTCAACAGGTCATAAAATTGTTAAATTTTTTAATTTATGTAAAATTTATTAAATTTTACATAAATAAAATATAGAGTACAGAAAACTTCCCCCCCCTTATTTTTTTATTTAAAATTTTTATTCTTAAATTCCTAATATTATGAATATCAACTTAAAACTTCATTTATTTTAAATAAGTTATACTGTTATCTATGATAAAAGCAGAGTACAGAAGATCAAGTGTTTTATATAAAATATATAACAAAATTCATTCAATATTACTATAATTTTTAGTTTAAAATTTAAAAATTGCCAATAATTGTCTACAATTAATAATTGTTATTTTTCAAAAGTGTTGAAGGAGATAATACTGCATTACAAGCTTCACTCAAATCACTATCTATCTTCAAAAGATTTACAGAATCATAATATGAGCAGGGTGGACATGAAAAAATATAAATAAGCAGATCATTTTATGCTATTTTTTGAACATATTAATGTAAATTTATCTTTTTTTCAAAATTATTATGAAAATTAAATATTATAGCAGCAAAAATTTTATCTTTTAATTTTAGCATATAAAACTATTAAAATCTTTAATAATTCTAAAATATATATCTTACAATAATACTTTAAAAAAGGGTTTAATATTCAATAATTTAAATGTATCGTGTTATTTTTTTAAAAAAAAATATTAAATTAAATATCCTAGGAACCCTTAATCATAAATGTTATCGTTGAAGCAGAAAACAAAAATTTGATATCGAGTAACTTGTTAATTGAGTTTGATGACAGTGAACTTATATTAATATAATATAAGTTATTTAATTAATCTTCACAAGTTGGATCAAGATTACATCAAGATATTTGTTATTAAAAGAACCCCTCCACTAGAAAATAATACATCATCATCATAATATAATATTTTATATTTTAAAATTTATAGTGAGAAATTGAATTTAATTATCTTTGTTAAATAAATTAAAATTGTCTATTACTATATTTTTAATAACATACATTTCACTTGTCTACAGATCTTGATTTATTTTTACATTAGTATAAAATCTCAATTTTTTATAGATAAAATCCTCTGCTATTTCTTAACAATTTATATTTTTTTAATGTGCAATTAATAATTATTTTTTATACTAAATTACTCAAAATAGATTTTCTTATATCTGTCATTAACAAATACAAAAAAGATGCCATTATATTTTTAAACAATAGCCTAGACTAAAATAATTCTTTTTATTAATAAATTTATTATAATTTAAATTATTGAATGAATGCAAATTCAGTTAATAGTTGATGTTAATTTTTATTTTTAAATTGTAGCTGCTTCTTTATACAAATTTAATTGATAATTTAATATAAGTAGATTATTTATTTTTAATTAGAATAAATTAATTTTGTCTTTCAATCATAAACTCAATTTTTTTTCTTGTTTCTTCGCTTATTTAAACACAAATATTTTGCGTTCTCAGATGTTAAAAGCTAATTTAAAATAGCAAATTTAATCAAAACTTATAGATTTATTTTTACTAATTTTTATCTAAAAACTTTGTCTATGATAAATACCTTAATTTAATTTATATATTATTTATATAATTCAGTTTATAATTTTCCAAAATGAATTGCATTCTACAATACTAAAAAATATGCTGATTATAAAAGTATTTTTCTTAATATTTTTTGTTGTCTTATTATAAATAAAATAATAAGAATTTCAATGATAAATATTTTTTTAAAAAAGTTAAGCAAGTTCAAATTAAAACGTAAATATTAATTTAGGTTAAATTTATATCATTTAATTCTGCAGAAATTATAAAAGTGAAGAAATTTATAAAAATTTTGCAAACTTAAATAATATATCTTAATATTTTAATAAAAAATGTCATTTTAGATAGGTCAAAACATCATATCTAATTTTAATTAAATCGATTTATTATAGTTTTATATAAAATAAATTATAGTAGATCAATAGTTACTAAAAAAATGAATTCCATTTTATAATTTGATTAAGAGAAATATTTTAAGGGGTAGGCTAACCTAATATATTTTAATATCTTTTTGAACCTGTTGAGTCGTATATGTACAAAGAATAAGAAAAGATATTCTTTGAAAAGTAAGAATTATACATTTTTAAGCTTATTATTAAAAAGAAATTGGGGGGGGGGGCAACACCTGAACGAGTAAATTATATTCATATTTCTACCTCCTTAAAAGCTATATATATGTACGACTAAGGTCAAATAAGGGTCAATAAACATGAATACAGCATTAAAAATAGGTATAGACAACTCCATCAAGTCCATATGATAAAGTTTATTTATGAAAAAATTATAATAAAATACGATTTTTTTAATTGATTTTTTAAAAAATTATTTTGTAATATTTTCTTGAATTTTGATTTAACTAAGTGTTATACAAGCTATATCCCAGCAAGTGACACATTTAATACATGAGAGGTATATCTTAATACGAGTTTAGCATTCTTTTATAAACTTAAATGTGTCACTTGCTGGGATATAGCTTGTATAACACTTAGTTAAATCAAAATTCAAGAAAATATTACAAAATATTTATTTTGAAAAACCAATAAAAGAAATCGTATTTTATTATGATCTTTTCATAAATAAACTTGATGATATGGACCTGATGGAGTTGTCTATACCTATTTTTAATGCTGTATTCATGTTTATTGACCCTTATTTGACCTTAGTCATGATTTATAGAGCTTTTAAGGAGGTAGAAATATGAATATATTTTACTGGTTCAGGTGTTGCTCCCCCCTCAAAAGTAAATTATTTTGAGAATGAATATTCACAATATATTTTATTTATATTTTTAAAATTAATTATAGAATAATGTAGTATAAAAGTGCTGATTTAGTTTAATAAGATATCATATATAATTATTAAATTTTAGAAGGTATTTCAGCAACTTTTACTCAAATTTATGTATTTATTTTTGACTATACTTTTGTTATGCAATAATATTAATACTTCTGAAATCTTTACATTACAAAATGGTCTTACTTTTGTTTTCATTCTAAGCTTACAAATTTTCACAGTAATAATTTTTTTATAAAAAAGCAAATAGAGTTTATAAAAAATTGCAAAAATGGTATGATTATTAATAAAATTAAGAACATGAATTAATTATTCATTCATTGGGTTTTTTAAAAGATGACATCTCTAATATTATTTTTCAAAATTCTCTAAATTTAGATATCAATCAAGATAATAAGAAAATTTAACATTTAAGGATTCAATAGTCTTACTGCATTTTGCTTATATTAATAATTTTTAAAAATTATATTGATTAAATTCTATTAATTTATTTTTAAAAGTTTCAAAATTAATTGCAGCTTTTCAATATGTATAGTTTTTCTAAACAATGTCTTAGCTTGCTAGTAAAATATCATGACTATGTTAGAAAATCTTAATCTGGTATGGTGAAGAAGTTGGTGACAGCAATTGTATATTATTATTTTAATTAATGCAATGCAAAAGATTACTATTTTACTTTACTATGCCACAACAAACATTTAATACTACATTTCTTAAGAAATATTTGAATATAATAAATTAGAAAAATCAAATTATAGAATAAATTTGATTTTTAAAATAGTGGAATTAATAATAAATTAAAATTTAATTTATTTAATTAAGTTTTAAATTCTCTAATCAGATAATTTCGAAGTAAGCATTAATTTTATCTAAGCTATTAAATTATTATAATATAAATACAAATTTCTTAAATAATAATCTCAATAAACTGAATTTTTCTTCTAAAATGTTAATAATTTAAAGATATAATATGAAAACTCTATTCTGATTTGTAATATTAATAAGTGAGACCTTTTCTAATATATTAAAAACTTCCAAAAATATTTAATTCCATTTCTTCATTAGAACAGTATAATTGTGAGAGGGAAGTTTCCTAGTTATTTTATTAACTAAAAATTAATCTTAGGAAATTATTGCCTTAATTATAGTCATTTTTTCTTGCATCTTAAAACAACTTTCTCTCTTTCAAGGATAGAGAAGCAATATTATAACCTTATCTTTTGATATAATTTGATTTCTATCTATTAACGAATAGTATAATTTTCAAAGTAACATAATTAATCAATAAACTTTTAATATTAAAATAATAATTATAAATAGACTAATAGACTGGCAGTTATAATCCAGGATAAAAGTCTAATAATTTATTAATTAAATTAGTATTAAAGCTTTACATTAGTGGCAGTTAATATTAATAAGTATTACTTTTGTATTTTTATTTTTCAATTTTTCCATTTCAAATGTATCTTAGTAATAATAGATATTATTATATAATTATTATTCTTAATTAACTAACATATACTGCTTATATTTCAATTTCTTTAAATGTGTAATTCTAATTTAAAGTTATATATTTTTATACTTATTAAATATGATTTGTTTTAACATTAAATTATTATAATCTAAAATTTATTCTGCAATATTGCATATAAGGACGTTGAGGAAAAAATACAGAATATATCTTTTGACGATATTTTTTATGATTTTGATAATGAATTAGACTGATTGGATGATAAAAATTAAAATTAAATCTAAAAAGAATCCATTGCCGACAATAGGAATGATTCGAATAAAATAATTGAGTTAAAAATCAAATTATGATAATTATTTTAATTAAATTCTAATATATGATTCGATATTTTAATAGTGTGAAAGTTGAGATTGGTGCATTTTTTAAATCATTTTATAATATTATCAATTAGAATTTCTATTTTTCTAATAGTATTCATTCATTATTTATTATTCTTTAATAAAATTTGACAATTATAGAAATGATATGAATATTGTATATGAATTTTTTGAAAATCAATAATCATCATTATCTCAAATTAAAACAGAAATAAATTACATTATTATAAGTAAAAATGGATCTGAGTTATTTTAAAAAACTATAGCACTTTGAAGCATGTAAAATTCTTTGCTCATTTTTAAACTCGATTTCTTATAAGTATTTTTATATTTTGTTTTTAGTCTAAAAAATAAACTAAATTTTGAAAAAAATGAAGATAAAATAACTTCTATAATCAAGAACTGAAGGGAGTATAAATAAAGTGAAGGTATTTAAACGAAGAAGAAGAATTAAAGGCATAAAACGCCCTAGAAAACAATTCATCACATAATTCATAATTAATAAATCTGCATACTTGCTCCTTTCAAAATAGAAATATTTTAGGAAAACTGTATAAATTTAAAATGAACAAAAATAAATTGGGGACAGTTAATAAACTTAAAAAATTAATGTACAAACGCTCTCGTTTCTTAGACATTTAATGCTATTAAATGTAAATATATTAAAATTTAAAATATAGGGCAGTTTTTTGTATTTTTGATTTATGAAATTTCCTGTTCTTTTGTATTTTAGCAATATTTATAGAAAATTTAGTTTTTAGTTTAAATTTTATTCCTTGCCCTTAAATTTTAACAAATTAATTTTTGCATAATTTATTTAGATAATTAATCTATAATTAAGTTTTTTTTCTTCAAATAATAATTTGAATTTTTTATAAAGAATTTAAACACAAAAATTTCATTAGTTTTATTTTATTAATAAAGCCATTTTAAATTAACTTAAAAATCATAATTATAACTTTTTAATATTAATTTTTTAAATTTGTATATAAATAGTTTTAAAATATGTTGAAATAATTAAATTTTCATATTCTATAAAATATTTTTTGGATTGAATGCCTTTGCCTTCTCTTACTTGATGTTGATAAATACACCATGCATCGACAACATCACTTAAATATTATTTTAAGAAGTATTATAAATTTTTAATTTTTTATTAGTTTAAACATCTCTTCCAGTGAGTGACTGATTAAAATAAAAATAAAAGTTTTTTATCATTACATTGAGTAAAAAGTAACTTTCGTGTAAGCATATCTTTGATATTCATCTACATATCTTTTATCTTTATTTTATTTAAATTTAATTTATATATAGTGAAATGCGTGATTGTATTTATAGACAAAATATCTAATAAAATTATCGATCTTTTCAAAGTTATCTCATAAATGGAAATATCGATTGATCAATTCTATAAGCATTCTAAAAATAGATAATATGAAAAATCTATAAATAATTTAAATTAAACAATTTTTTGAAAAAATAAATAAATTTTTAAGGCCTTCATTCAAAACCCCAAAACCCCTTAGTGAGGTTTATAAGTGCTTTGATTTGTAGGGTATAGTTGGGGTCTTATTGGGGTTAGTAGAGAAATTAGGAATTTGCAAAATGAGAAATAGAAATTAGCGAAACTTAGGGTCTATTTATGATGAGTAATATTTAGATTTACTGCTTAAGCTTAGGTATGGTACAAGTATTAATATAGACTAAGTCAAACCAGTAATAATTATGCAGCTATAGAAAAGCTCCTGCGCAAGAGTGCCTCAACAGTTAGGTATCATTGCTTGTTGGCTGTTTAGCATTATAATTCAGGCACTTGAAAGCATCCTGCAAGAAAATAAAAGATCCCACAGCACCATATTGACTACCTCTGCGACTCGAAGACTATAAAGTATTGGGCACACTTTCCACTAGACTAGCGAGCTGTGATGTTTCATCGCAAGTTTCCTGACATGCGTATCTCTCCATAAACTATAGCCAACATTTATAAAAGAAATGGTATTACTTTCAAGCTGTCAACAGAGTGAAGAGAGTGATTGATTTTACAGTGCCATTTTATAGTATAAATTAAACTATATATATGATTAATGCAGAGGGCTATTGACAATAACATCAAGTTCATACACGCTGATGAAGCTGCGTTTTTCAACACCTTTATCAATAAGTCTTGGTATAAGAAGGATGATAATATAGAAGTCTATGATTAAAAAGTGAAGGTAGTCACCCATGCAATTTTAGCTGGTATAAATGAAGATTCAGGCCTAGAGAATTATGCTATTCACCCTCGCTCTATTAAGCGAGAGCAGTATATAGAGTTACTACATAAGCTCAGAGAGAAGCATAGTAACCAAGAGATCATCCTGTTTGTTGATAACCTCTCAGTTCATAAGACTAAGGAGTCTAAGAAGCATATGAAGAGTCAAACATAACTCCTGTATACAACGTTCCTTATAGCCCATAATTTAATGGAATTGAATTCTAATGGAGTTAAATCAAGACTCAATACAAGAAGCTGCTGCTGTATCATCTTATGCATGACTTGCCCATCGATACAGTAGACTTAATTCAAAGCAGCTGTAAGAGAGTGAACGTAGATAAGACAACAGTCTGTGCGAGAGAGGGAAGAATGAATGTATATAAATAAGTTTTAGATTTAAATGAATGAATAAGTTCACATACTAAACAAACCCATAAAGGGGTTTGGCTCCTCTTTCTTCTCCTCTTCTTATGCTTGCTTGGGCCCATATTTCTTCTTAGTGCCAGCTCCTGCATCTATGTTCATTTCATCTGGTTTTTAGACATCTATATAAAGCCTCTTGCTCACTCATAAATTCTCTACGACTTTCTTTCTCTGTGAACCTTTGCATGCTCTTTCATAAGATATATACCAGTTCCAGATTTTCCTACAAAGCTATATGTCAAAGCTTACTTGAAAGATAAGGATGCTTCTTAAGTTCCTCTAGCCAAGCTGAGCTTATTAGAATGCCTTGCTTTTTCTAGTCTTCAGGAGAGATAGAATATCGTTTCTTATGTGCTTCTTCATTTATTTCTCTGAGATACTCCTCTTTTATTGTACCAAGAACACCAAAGAAAAAGTTCCTCTCCGGTAGTTTATTAGAGAGTGGTTTCTTGGTAGGAAGGTAAACTACCACTTCCTCATCTTACATGGCATCCTCATAAAGATTAGTGACTGAAATCTCAGGGTAGTTTGGTATTTCTATCAACTTAATTTCACTGTTTTTAAAGGCTTTCTTCTCATCGCAGAGTATAGCTTTTAAGAATGAGATTTTTGTACCTTCCATCGTTGGAAGGAATAATCCAACTGTTTAAGATGTTAATAGTCGTCAAGTTATCTTACCATGTAAAGTTAGATATGATAGAGATCTTCCTTACTTCTGAATCTTGATATCATTTCTTGAGCCTCGACTCTTTTCATTTGATCATTAAGTGATTCCATCTTTGTTCCTCTTCATATTAATGAATTTGAAATTATAATTTATAGACTTCTGGATCCTATTGTTTAAAAACTTACTATTAAACATGGGTATCTTATAGGAGGTCAACCCTGCAAAGATACGTGGAGAAAGTTTGCAGAAGCTGTAACAAACTGC